>CAXKVY010002063.1:0-21105 GCA_964058915.1 Tetropium fuscum
GTAGATTGCTATAAATAAGAATTCTAGTTTGCTACCCGTGCTATGGAAATTTATACATATTTATCATTATTGTTCAATGTGGTCTAACTATCTGGCGAATTTAATTCTTGTAGAATTTCACAGACGGGTCTTACGCCAGTCATTTAATATACTCTAATTCGCAAAAAAAAACGGAAATTCTGATTTTTTGATATGTTCATATGTTTGGATTCATATTAGCTATATAAAATCAAGTTTGCAGCCTCGAAACACTTGGCCTTCTGGGTGGTGGGGGAAAACCATGATTTTTTTTTACTTTTTTTAGTTTTTGGGTTATTTTTCTTTAGTTTTTGGCTCGTAAATAATGGATTCTACGTAAAAAATTAATCTTAGCTTTTTTCAATCCGATAAAATTTCCTTTATTTAGAGACTAAGTGCAGTTTTGTGTGACCAATAGGTTTTGAGATACAAAACCCTATGATTTTGGCCCTCGGTTAATTTTTTTCTAATAGCAATTTTTTGTTCCTTGGGTCATCGTGATCAAAGTCTTGCTGGGCGTAAAGTTTAGTAATGGACAGATTTCGAGATATCTGCTATTTTGTCTCACGGGACCAGAACATCAAGAAATCTTTATTTTTGAATATCTGCAGATTAGGGTTATATTATTCTACCGGAAAGCAAGCTAGCAGTGCTATTTTGAGTTCCGAACTCTAGGTATAGCATCTGGTCATCCACTAGCCAAAAACTAGTCTAGCCTAAAACTAAAACTAAAAGACTTTGGTCACTTTTCGCGGTTTCATGGCGATCTAAGGACGGTGGTATTTTTACCTTGGAACTTTTCTACAGAGGAAGTACCACCTATTTGAACTTTGCTTGGCCATATTGGCCAAAAACAATCATGTTGCAACTTAAAAAGATCCTATAACTTTATCCCATTTTCATCAATTACCTTCAAACATCTTCTGGGCATAGACTCTACTAAACGCTGACATGTCAAAACATCCACGTTGTCATCATGAAGCCAGGCACTTACTCTACTAGCAGAATTCTTTGGACCATTATCATGCTGGGATTTCCAAAATACTGATAAGTTCTCTTCTGCGTAAGTTCGCATGATATTTTCCAATATGTTAATATACTTATTCATATTGATTCATGGTTGTTTATTCTATAAAGTGGCCAATTCCAAGAAAAGCTTGTGCAAGCAAGTGATGGAACCACCTCCAAATTTTACATGTTCTTTGAAACGTTTACCGTCGGAACCAAATGTATTAATATTTGTTTCATCTGATGCTTCTATTGTTGAGCAGTCCAAGCAAGATGGCGCCTTCTAAATTCCAAACTGATAAGTTCTCTTCTGCGTAAGTTTGCATGATATTTTCCAATATGTTAATATACTTATTCATATTGATTCATGGTTGTTTATTCTATAAAGTGCCCAATTCCAAGAAAAGCTTGTACAAGCAAGTGATGGAACCACCTCCAAATTTTACTTGTTCTTTGAAACGTTTACCGTCGGAACCAAATGTATTAATATTTGTTTAATCTGATGCTTCTGTTGTTGAGCAGTCCAAGCAAGATGGCGCCTTGTAAATTCCAAACGACTTCTTCCATTAATTTCTGAAACATGTGGCTTTTTTCTTGGAACCCTACTAAACAGTTGAATCAGAATGGCTGATTTGTTAATATGGGCCAGTTATAGGATCTTTTTAAGTTGTAATATGATTGTTTTTGTTCAAAATGGCCAAGCAAAGTTCAAATACTTCTGTAGTTCCATAGTAAAAACACCACCGTCACTAGATTGTCAGGAAACCGCGAAAAGTGGATGACCAGATGATGTACCTAGAACTCAAAATAGCACCGTTCGCTTGCTTTCCACCGTTATAGAATAATAACCCTAATCTGCAGATATTTGAAAGAGAAACCCGTTTTTTTATGTTTTCATCCTGAGACAAAATAGCCGTTATCTCGAAATCTGTCCATTATTACACTTTACGAGTGACTTTTAATCAGGACGACCCAAGGAACAAAAAAATGTATATTACAAAAAAAATAACCGAGGGCCAAAATCATAGGTTTTGTGTGGGGTCTTTAGATAATAGAAATGATTTAATTATTGTTTGCTATCGTTTCCAATTAATTGTCGTCACTGTATGTGATTTAGTCTTTGTAAACTAAAAAAATGCGATGTAGTGTTGCATTATTTGCGTTTATAGACGAAAATGGCTGATGAACCTAAAAATAAAAAACTGGTTAGAATGTATGAAGTTGCTCAAAAATGACAAAATATTTACCAGTAGATATCATGACAGTAGTTACAAATATCGGGTATGGATTAAAACAGAAAACATAGTTAAAGAAGCAGAAGTGTTCGCTTCGCAAAAGTTTGGTGTTGCTCCTAAAAATTAGCGTGCAGGAAAAAAATCAGCAGCGATACTTTAAAATATATTAAATCGCACACTGCTTCGTTCAAGATAACGAAAAGTCATTACAGCTTAAAGACGTTTCAACTCTATTCAGGTAACACATCTAGTTCGCGGGAACTCGTATTTAGAGTGTGGTGTTACAAGAACATGGGACTAATAATACAAAATTAAGAATGGAATGTTCTAGAGACTGGGAACAAACTATTTTAACATCTCGATTTCCATTTACCGTAGTATCGTCAGATCAGTTATATTAGGAAGTGGATTGAGCTTTTCTACACAAAATATGCAAACAAGTGTCAGTTCCAGATTCAAAAACGAAAGAGTATTACCACGTATGTTAAAATCTTCCCTTCTCTCTGCAGAGCTGTGATCCATAATTATCTAGAGTGAAGTCAACCCTAACAGGTTTTGAGTTTGAATTGCCTTTCAATCTTATTTAGAACTAATTCCTATATATACAAAGAAGAAGATATCAAATCCAAATCGTACAAGATGGAAGATGATGTCTATGGTGCAAGTCCCACTAACGAACAGGATTATGTTGGTTGTGGACAGGCCCGTATTTATGCCTAGGCCGACTAGGCCCGGGCCTGGGGCGGCAAATTTTCAAAGGCTGCAAAAAATCAGGCTTTTTGTGCCAAGTTAAAATATAAAATGTAAAACTCAGAAAACATATCTCCAATTCCAATTATTATTTTTTAATAATTTTCATAGAAATAAAATCTGAGATACTTAATCTGATATGAATTCGTTTATTTTTGTGCATATATTAGCTCTTACGATACAGTAAACTCTTACGATACAGTAAGTCAGCAAAGTCCACGAAGACTTCTTAAATGTATTTATTAAAATCAATTACTTGACGTGTTTCCAAATTACAATTGCGGTGCCAATCTTTTTATGTATTATCTGTAACAGACATATATGAGAATAAAAAAATGCCGCATGGTCAAAGGATGCGGCTATGCTTTGACGAGATCAAAGTCGGCCCGTGCCGCTCATCAAAGACATCGGGTTTCCCTTTGACGATGCGGCATTTTTTCATTCTCATATATGTCTGTTACAAACTACATTTGCGATAAATTGTCCAGCAGAGTGCTATTAACAGCACTGAAGCGTATTAAGTCATATTTTCGTTCAAATATGGATGATGATATTAGCAGACTAACTTTACTTGCCATTTTATACATAGAGTGTGAAATCCTGCGTAACATATATTATGGTCATATCATCGACACATTCACTGCAAAATGGAACGTCGAAATCCCTTGTAGCAAGAAACCTGCAGCAATGTAATGATTCAGAAATATTTTTACTGTTGAGATTTTTTATATTTTCATATTTCTTTAATAAAAAAATATATTATTTTAATATGTTTTTTATGTTTTAATATGTTAAATTTCAAAAATAAAGTTTAGTTAGTCCCAAAAGTTTTTCGCCTGCGCTGTTGCAACCTCCAATTTCTAACAACGTTTACAATTTCTATAGGCGGCAAGATACTTGGGCCTAGGACGGCGTCTGACTTAAATCCGGCCCTGGTTGTAGATTGTTGATTGGATGATCTTGCTATAGTTTGCTACCAACAAGAGCATCAGCGTCCATATATATTCCTCTCTTTCAAGTAGAGGAAGTTTATCTAAAATGGAATACCGTGGTAAAACGGGATACCCTAATTATTGTATAGTACATGCAGCGCCATCTGTTGTGCAATTGACCTAATACTTCCTCTCAGTGTATGAGTAACCTTAAGCAATTTGAACAAAATCCTGACTGGTGCAAGTTTTAAGTTTTTAACGTATTTCTTGTAAAAAAAATAGATCTACAAACATAAGCTTTTTGTCTTTAGGCCCAATGAGATGACGGCGATAAATTTTTTATCGGTTGCTAGGACATAAACGACCACTTAACGTATGAAATTTTAGGGTTATATTCTTATATCGAAAACATACAGGCATTGTTTGTTTACATGTTGATGTGTTGATAAAATGGGATGCGCCATGTGTTTCTAAAACGGGATGTTCTTGCCATGTGCTTTGAGGTCTACCATGTGAAGTGGTTGGGGATATAATCCCATTTTAGAAATACTATTGATCCTCTTTTAGATATACATGGTCCTCAAAAGGGAAATTTGACTCGCGCAAAAAAAATGTGTTGTTGTTCTATGTTTAATACTTTCATATGTTGGGTTTATTTTTGGAATAAAGTTATCTTTGGCTTATCCATGAGGGTTGCCCGTGATTTTGTACATAAACTTTTTTTTAAACCAGGTCCAATTATTAAGTATCCCATTTTAGGTAAACTTCCCCTACAGACTTTTGCTATAGCTTTATTCTACATAAGCATCGATCCAATTTACACTGTTCATTTTCTTCACTATAGTTTTCGGATATGCCATTGCAAATAATAAAATATATAATAAAATATATGTTTTTAAAATGCCAGGTCATGGTCATAAGTAGGTAATAATATTTTTAAATAAATTTACGTAAGCGTGAGTGATCTATCTTAAGCATATATTAGTACATAGTTATTTTTAAATCAACTAATTTATCGTGGATCATATTATGTCTACTGCAAAATTCACATACTTAGTATAATCACATACCTATTATATTTGACAACGAAAAAAGATTACAAATCAATGTGACACAATAATGTCAAGCGGAATTGCAATGGAAATATAAAGATACCTGTCTTATCTTATCCAACCAACTTTTTTTATCTATATATAATTCAATCGATGTATCATTAACGATTCAGTTAATGATCGCAAAGATAGCGATATTTGGGTTTTTTTGAATCTTACGTCATGTTAGGCAAGGGATGCATTGTAGTTTGACCTTGTATATTGCAACTAATACAATACAATGCACAATCTAATGAATTAATCACCAGAATCAAAATGGACATGGAGAATTAAGAAGTTTTATGAATTTATCATTTCATTTATCAATATTTGTGTGCAGTGACAACATCTTCAATTGTAATCATTACCTGTTATAGCGTGATAGCTGACAAAATGGGCACTGCCTCTTTGATTTTTCCTGTAAACTTCGCACCCAATCCCGGCAGAAACGGCGGCTATACTGACGCCCAACAAGATGCCATGCAGCCAGTATTTCTTGCCACGATCCAGCCTCTGGGTCCACAGATTGTCTCCGGAAAATAGGATGATGCCTTCCGCCATCAGAGGAACATACTAAAATTGATATATGGTTATAATTAATTATAATAATACTCATGCATACTGTAACGTAAATAAATTCCGTCCCGTTAAATTGCATATATTTCAAATAATATTTTTAAATAAGCTGCGTGAAACGCAACGTTAATATAACCGCACGGTATTTCAAATATTTGGTAGGTATACAATATCCCGCCTGAAACTATGTGTAGCACGCCGCTAGCTGGAATGGTAGGGTGACGCAAGGTTATAAATACGCTAGACTGCTAGACGCTGGCATTTTCGTACCTCTTTCGTTGCGCTCTTTCGTTTCTCTTTTGTTTACTTCACATAGTTAATGTAGCTTTGTTAAGCGGTTATATTTCTAAGTTCGGGTGTGTTTAGTGTCTGGAGATTTTCAGGTACTATGATTTAATTTATCTTTAACACATATATCAGATCTACATATAACCCTGCTGTTCAGGTAGTAAAAATTTCTGTAAAGAAGTTATGTCGAATTAAACAACGGATTTTATAGTTTTCTTCCGACTCTAAGGTACGCCCAGTGCCTACTTGTGTACTTTAATTATTATGTGGTGTACTTTAAATATCGGAATTAAATGAACATTTAATTCTTGATTATCGTACCATAGTGTTCAAAATCACAGTATCTTGCCGTCCAGGCTCTGTACCTACTGAACTCATTTTTAGGGTTCCGTACCCAAAGGGTAAAACGGGACCCTATTACTAAGACTCCGCTGTCCGTCCGTCCGTCGTTCGTCTGTCACTGGCTGTATTTCATGAACCGTGATTGTTAGACCGTTGAAATTTTGAAATAGACCGTTGAAAAAATATTTAAGGGGGCTCATATACAACAAATGAACATGGACTTAAATCTGTATGCTAATAAATGCCGGAGTCGCCGGTCGGACGAAATTAATTTGTTATCTTAAGTAGGTAGGCATTAGATATATAAGTAGGTAGGTGTACTCAAGTACTTAATCTAAGTCAGTATCCATATAACAGACATGATTTTTTTGCCATTTTTATGCGACTGAGTCCGACTCGTACTTGGCCGGTTTATTTTTATTTAATATATTAGCGAAGAGCATTCAACTTCTACTTCTACATGCATGATCATATAGCTTAATTTGCATGCCATTTTTTCTTGTTATTTACTGATCATTTCATAAATTTATATCTTCAATTTTGGGGAATTTAAAATCAAAAATATTATAGTTTTATTATTACCTAAAATAAATTCGCTATTATATTGATATCTATATATTGCATATATCTATCTTCTTCATTTGAGATACTTTATTTAAAAAAATAATTTATTAATTAACTTAATAATTAGTTATATAATTAAGTAACTATCCGCCATTTGGTGGAATATTTCCTTTTAGTTGGATTCTAATATATAATTAAACCTTTTTTTTGTTAACTTAATTCTTTTAAATTAATTTAATATTTTTTTCCTTCACTTTTTATTTTCACATTTTAAATTTTACACTTGATATCTTGCTCAAGCGGGTGACTCATACATATTTTCTTGCTTCCAAATTTTATTGTAAAGATAAACCTGATACTGGTAATTTTTCTTCCATAAATTGACGAGATGACCGAGAAGCAATTCCTCTGGTGATTAAACTAGGACACATCCACATGCCACGAGGGGATCTCCAGAGTCTATCAGGAAAGGTATACCATGTCTATTTTTATTGCCCAGAGGAATTACCAGGTCTTATGTAATATTTTCCATTCACCCATTTTACCAGTCACTTCATTATAAATGTTAAATTTCTCATCTTGACTTAGAGTCAAGGGTATTTCTTCAGGCTATTTTTTAATAATCTTCACTTCCGATTTAAAGCCATTTTCAAGCCCTTCAGGCTTATTGTAACTTGTTCTAATTTTAAGATTCATTTAAACCATCCACTGATGTTAAATTATTTATTTCTAAATATATTGTTTTTAGAACATCTCTTTTATTCCATTAAGTATAAATCTAAGTCACAGAAGTTGAATCCAGTACTCCTTTAGTACTGTTGACCTGGCGTCCGTAGTACTAAAGTCCATAGTACTAAGTATTTTCCAAAAATATAAATTAAAAGTAGAAGTCAATTCAGTAATTGTCTAGCTGTGACTTCTCTATCTAAGGTGATATATCTAAGGGTACCTAAGTGCTATGAGAGCCTCTAATTAACACTATATTTTCGTTTGATATACAAACTAGAGCAAAATATTGTGCGGCATTTTATACAGAAAACCCGTATCAATTACTACAGAAGCACAATTTCTTGTAAATACAACTAGGCTCTCCAGTTCACAGCTTACCATATCGGTCGCTATCCCTCTTCAATTCATATAAATCCCATTTCCCTTCTCGCTCACTTAGAAGACACCTGCATGAACAAGCCAGCGATTTACTGGCTTTAATGCTCAGTGGCCTATCATCATGAGCAACGCATTAGTTTCCATATCAAACGAAAGCACTATAGTCACTTATCCACGACCCCCGGAAAAATCAGAGCAGCCGATAGGCACAACAAAAAACCATAAGTATATAACTCCTGGATGAGAGGCCATTAATTCAGGTAAACTAAATTAAAGGTAAAGTTGTTATAATACATTGTTATGAATGGGGATGAACCGAACACGAATTTTAAAAATTATTATCGTGAATTGGACTGGGCAGTTTCCAAGTTTTGAGGGACCAGGCCGGCAGGAAGTGTGAAATTGAGAATTTAACTTCACCAGAATATGTCAAACTAGATTACCCGCGAAGTAGCAAGATAATACGAAATATTTTAAAAATTTATAACATCTAATGCATATAATATTCATTATAGGTATGCATTTTTGCAATTGAGGTGCACATTTTCCACTATGATAACTGGCCGAAGAAAAAATAGTAAATGCAACTCACATTTAATGCCTATTAAGACACTCGTATTCATTACGATACGTACTTACGTTCGTAATAAGAATTTAACGACTATATAGTTATCATTTAATCGATTTTACATCACTTAATCCACGATAAGTAATACGAGGCGTATAACACTAAATACCCAATAAATAAACAATTTTCTTTGGTAAAACTCAATAATCTTAAATAATCTATGCATATTACATCGTCGCAAGTAAATCCTGCTAAATTAAAATGGTATCAGATGTCTGATACCAGAATTATGTTGTCGAATGGAATTATAAATTATTGAAGGACAGATCAAGGGTCAATATTATTTTGTCTGTAAATTAATAATATTAGTCCAACCAATGGAGGTTTCTATTCCCAAAAGATCGGAAAGAAAATGTCCCCTGATAGTACACCTGATCTTACGACCTTGGGGGGTTGCCGCTCGAGGGGTGGGAGATGAAAACTCTGGGTCGCGACGCTTTTCGGGAAATAGCGCCGTTGTGGTAAGTGCTCTGAAATGTGTATAGGAATTGTCCACAATTTTGGTCCTTGCATTTTTTGTCATAGTGTCAATAGTTTCCGCTCTACGGCGCCGACGCGCCAAATTTGGGGGTTGATTTGGAATGTTCAACAAAATCCGAATTTCATGGCGGATTAAGGGGAATCGCTAAGATCGCTATCAAACAATTCTGTAATATTTTTTTCCACACCAAAACCGTGCACAATTCTGTTTCTTGTTTCTCTCTTTTGTTCTCTCTTTTGTTGCAAACTGAGGTGAACTATCAGGGGACCTATGTCTACCATCACACAATTTCACTTCTTTCTGCCCTTTTGCGAATAGAATCCATTCTTTTGTACCGATTGCTTAGACTAATAATATAATGTAATTATATAATATTTCGTGGCCTTTCTTTATGTTGTTTGTTGTTATTGTCAGTGTTGTTGTTATTGTTCACTTTGTCGTTTTATTTTAAACATTAGTAATAAAATTACTATTATAAGTAGGTAATGACAAATGCAAAGCATCACCATAAATATGACAATTCAACGATGTGAATGAGATAAATTTAGATTCTAGCTTATAGTCGTAATAGTGATAATAATAGTAATTAATAGTGACTATCATATTCTACAGACGGCTAAGCAGTACGCAGGCAAGTTCATAAAAATATGAATAGACACAAAATGTTTTAATATTTATATCTAGGTACCTATAAGTACTTACCATTTAAAAAAATACCATTATCTTATGTAGGTAATTATTTTTCGAGCTTTAGTTTGTTATGTCCGTGAGTAGGTATATTAATTTCGTAATTTTAGTTTTTTATTTTTACTTGGGTTTGTCTCGGAATTTTTGGCGGCCATTAATATTCAAATACACCTATTAAAATATACTCAAATTCTACCAGAGGAGCCTGTAATTTATCCTAGCCATATCCCATACGTAAGTTTTCAATCGAAATCGAAAATTCAGGCGTTTTCAATCAAAATCAAACTTTTATATACAATTATAAAAGGGGCAATATGTTTTGGCTTTTGCCTATTAAAATGTACCAGCTAATATATTTAATTCAATTAATGTTAATCGACTTTTTGGGAAACAAAAATCGATTCACTAGTTATTAAAATAAAGTATACTCCACTTCACATAAATATACGCAGAGAACTTGAAAAGTGATGGTTGCCGTACAAAATAAATAAAAACTAAAAGTACAAAATTAAGATACCAACGGACATAACAAATTAAAACCTAGGGCCGCTTACCTAAACACCAGGCAGATAACCACAAGAAAGAACTCTGTTGATCTTTAATCATGCATAAGGCTCATGCAGCTTCTTGTTTATTTTTCGTATAGTACGGACACACAGCTGTTAATACGCTTTTTTAATAGTGTCTATTTTACCAGCAGTGAACTTTTGACTCACAAGCATGCTTTGTTTGTTTCCTACGAATTTTTTTGCCATAAATCATGATTTCAAATTCTTATGAATAATTTGATAACTAAATATTTATTAAAAATATGTCCCAGCCTGTCGATCAGATTCAGAGAATAACATTCTCTGAATTCTAATATTTTTTCCTAATTAGAATATTTTATATATTTTCTTAATTATTACCATACTAAACTCCAGTAAAAATATGGTAACTAAACGAACGTGAAACATTTGTGTCAAAAAAAATATTAGTCATCGATATGTTCTTAAATATCTATGTTAATAATGCAAACAAAGTATCACTTTTATTTTCTTGTATATAGATAGATACTTAAACTGAAATTACTTACCGCCCCGGTGGAAAGAATAATATGCCACAAGAAACCTTCATTCAAATCAAAATTCTTAAAGCATAACCAGAACACAAAAGTGGTCACAATAGCTACAGCCTGATGGAACAGCAGGTTGAACAGCCACAGGAACCTTTGAAAGAGCGACACATCTGCTTTATCCGCAATAATCGCCGTCATGTTTTAGCACGATCTTCTTTCGGATGCTTTGCATGAAATAACAATTTCTACATGCACATGACATTTATAACTCATTAAAATAATAGATAGCATGAAGTATTACTTAAGTACCCACGAGTTTGTCTGCCGTGAAATGACAGATCCGGAAGGAATTTTTTTCTTTCATACACCCTATATTTCAGATGCACTTGCCTACCTGGGTATTTGATATAAGATATTATTAATAATAATATTCGTTCTCGTCGAAGAAGAGGATCCGTCACTTACATAATATCTAAAAAACAAGGGTCCGCTTTACATACCCTGCGAAAGATGATATATTTACTAGACAACCCTTGTCTAGGATTACACAGATTACACAACACATTCCGTCTTTCAAGCAGGTAGCTTCAAAAGGGTAGATGTTTTATTTGCAATATAAATATAGGATATATAACCACACACTTCACAATCTATTAAAATTTCGGCATATGTGATCGATTGTAATTAGGTAGGTATGGTTAAATGTGTGCATAGGCTTCTAAACATTTGGATATTTTCGGATTTCGAATGAGAAAATGTGTCTAAATGCAGTCCTGTATTATTAGGTATAGATAAAACTTATATCAATGGACGTGAGCGCTTGGAAGTATCTATAATTTATTCTAAAAAGGATCGGCTTCAGATAAATAACCTTTTTTTTAATTATAATAATATTTTGTATACCTATTTTATAAAATATTTCCAGATTAAATTCCAGCGACAATTCAACTCATCGTTTATCCCCCAATGCAAGCATATTAGACTGATAATATTTATGTCAAATGAGAGGAAACTGTGTATTCCAGCGACAATATTTATGTCAGATAAACGTCAAAAAAACTAGGAATTTTATTCCAACAAGAACAATCATACTGCTTGACTTATGGCATATTTTTATATTACTTGAAGTTGATATTGCTGCTTCTTTGCGAATTGAACGTACTTTAATCGTTGTTATCAAACCGGTTGATTTTGGATATGACACGAGCGCAATACAAGAAATTAAATTATGTCAGATAAACGTCTAATAAATTATCGGCACACTTGGCATTTAATTATATACTATTTGATTTTATTTCAAAATTAAGATTCTTGTTTCATTAAATTGTCCTCCGAATACAACTCGTGCTCTCAGTTATGCGTCAATATTTGCCATTCATTCATTACTCGTTGCTGCTGCTTTTGCAAAATAATTACTCGCGCTTTGCGCTCGCTATTATGTTCATCACAGCAGCAAGTCTTATTCAGAATGACGAATATTGTCGGCAAGACCGAGCACTTGTAATATATATGAAAATTTCACACCTCTACTTTAAAACCAATGAGATGCTTTATTTTGACTCGTTACCATGGCAACCTGAAAAATTTCCGTATATTTTTTCGAGGCGATGTGACAAATAAGTGGAATTTTTTTGACAGTTGACGGTAAACATATATTATATGATCTACATATTGCTATCTTTTCTATTTTCTTTACAACCACTTAATAATGTACTTGTTATTATTACGACATATCTAGGAGGGATATAATATTTTTATTTATTATTCTATATAAAGTTTAATTTAACATAAAATACAAATTGCACTATAGCAAAATGTCAAGTTTAACATACTATGGGGTGTGAAATTTTCTTACCGAATACCACACGAGCGTAAATTATTCCTGAAATTTTTTTTAGGAATATTTTAAGAAAAATAATTTTCAAAATAATCGTGACCTCAAAAAAATTACCGGAAATCATTTAAGCTCTTGTGATATTATAAGTGAAAATATAGAGGGTATTTCAAACTCTATGGCTTTACGCGTACCTGAAGAATAAAATGTTTTTTCTTTTTGAATATTTGATACCGTATATAGGTGTCATAGTGCCACATTCTTAAATATTCTTCTTCCTGTAAATTTTTTTTTACCAAAACTGAATCAACTGACAATTAAATATTTTTTTTCATTACTTTATGTGATACTGTTTTATAAAAAAAATCCCGCCGTATTTTTTAATTTTGTTTAAGCACGATTTCTCTAAGATATTTTTAAAGTACAGAATTAAAGCGCGCGCTTATACTTGACGTCACGTATCCTTCCTTAGTGACGTCACAGAGCCTACGCCCTTGAACATGACACAACGGTGCATTAGTATTATATTCCAAAGTTGGTTCCCTGCTGTTTGACAGTTACGTTGAAATTGACTTCGTTCACACGTGAATTATGTTGATAAATAATCTAAATTTGACATGTAAAACTCGTCCATCATGTTGAAATAAAATTTTCTGCACTTCCTTTAGAAAATTCTTCCATTTTCTTAAAATAATGTACAGAAACAAAGCAAGACACAATTCGTAGAGGAACGCACACCTATAACCACAAAACTAAGTGTGAACAACTACAGCTGTGGGCATAGCCTATTTAAGCATCCTGACAAATATTGTTGCCAACTTAATTCCAGGCTGTCATGTCACTCAACCTTAAGGTCAAATGTCAGAGTCAAGTCAGATGTCAGAGTCAAGAGTCAGAATGAGTGTAGCGCGTGGTGAATATCTATCAGCTTTCAATGAAACATATTTGTAATAATGTGTACTAATCCGAAAAGCTGGAATGTTAACATTATCTAAACAAAGGGTGGTAATTAATAATTTTGGTATTATAAAAACTCCACCCTATCTGTCACAGGGTGTCAACAAATATGTCACTATTGATATCGTGGAAAAATGGCCTGTCACTTTTTTTAAATAGAACAACAAATATATATTTAACGTAATCATTAGATTACAATAGTTCTGAATACAACAATCTGGACATACATAAGGAAACTAATTATTGAGAAGTTGCAAAAGAAGTTCTTTCGCTTTCATTGATGCTTTACAGAATGATGTTAATGAAGGAACTTCTTAGAAACATTCATAGAAAATAACTATTTAGTATATTACTTATACTTGTTCTAAGTATGTGAACAAATTGATATATAAAAGCATTAGGCACACATTTATCTAGGAGAATTTGTAGAATCTATTAAAACGACTACTTTTCTTAGAAAATATTAGGCCAGAAAATATTGATTGTATACATATATACAAATAAATAAAATCGAGGTGTTTGTAATGTCAAATCAGCTGGTAATTAAAACAAAAACCAATTTTTAAATTTTTTGTCTGTTCCTGCTAATGTCCGAAACGGCTGAATCGACTTTGACGGGACTTTCACTGGCAAATAGCTGATGTTATAACGAGCAATTTGGGATACCTACTTTTATTTTAGAAAAAGAAATAGGTTCCTCGTAAAAAAAATAAAATCCATGAAATTGTGAAAAAGATCCGATTCAAATATTGAAGTATATATCCAATAGAATAGAATAGCAAAAGAAGGAGAATGAGTTTAAACTTAGCATGGGTATTTCTTTACGATGAATACATAATTATTAACTTTTCGTAAGTTCTGGGAACTACACAAACTTTTTTTTATTAAATTAGCCAGGATGATGGCGCGGGTAACAACTGGTTACATATATAATGGAATCCACAAGCATTTAAAGAGAAAGTGATATAGAAAATGCTTATTTGAACAAAATTTGGTCATATGTATTATATAATTATTTTTTAGAAATTTCGAAAAAAAATCCTATTTCCACCCTGGAATGTATTTATTAATTTTTAAGTTCTATGTAATTCATATTTACTATGTAAGAAGTAATCTTGGGTTTGCAGCAATCCATTGCAAAGAGAAATTGAATGAAAATACCAGTTTTATATCTGGACATATATAGGTACATATACGGCAACGAATCATTGAAGAAATTTCACAAGTTCGCTCGTCTTTATTGAGGCTCTTCAGAGTTGCACAGTTAAGTATATGTACAGTATATTATGTACTGTTACACAGTTCAGTATATTATATAAACGTGGAGAATTTAAAATTCGCAATTACTTGAAAATCGCTCTACACGAATATTGAGGTGATTTAAATGCCATCGTACGTATACAATGTTTTTTTAAATCCTAAGACCACTGGATCGAGAAATTTTAACGAACAGTTTATATTCAAGCTTCCTGGTAGAAAACGTTACGACAGACTATTAGAAGTCATACATAATTTTTGCATAGACAGCGGTCTGATTAGCTTGAAGACTGAGCTCATTAACATCATCAAGTGTATTCTGAAGTAATTGATTATTAACTATGTCAACAGCACGTGTTAAATCGAAAAATAAACAAGTAGTTTTCATCATCTTTTCAAGATTATTCAGAACGTAATCTTAAAGTGAGTATCCCCTCGAAAACCAAATTGATGTGATAGTTATGGTGATAGTAAGTCCAGCTTAATTATCAATTCATTCCTTAACACATAATATGATTTTTCAAGGTTTCTGAAAAAAACATAATAGTGCAATTCCTCAAATAATCTCAAACTGCAGAGTTCTAGATCATGGATATGTAATTTTTTTGTGTGTAGGCAAAATTATTTTCATTTTTTTTTCGATTTTTTTAAAATATCTGGAAGACACCTTCTATTAAATAAAATTAAATTTGCAATAATCCCCACCAATTTGGCAATAAATTCGATAACTTTTAACAATATAATATTTCGTTTTCAGTATGGAGACGAATATTTTGATACAGACTATTATAAGTATTTAAATGGAGACAAGAAACTTGATTTATCTTTAATAATGTGTTTATTATCATCCAAAGAAAGATTCAACTAAAAACCTATTTAACTTAAAATACCCTGTTATTTAGGATAATATTCTGCAAGTGGTACATCTTGAATGAGAATGTTTGTGAATAATACTCCTATAAACTGTTAATTTAAATTTCTTACAGGTACCTAGATACTTAATTAAATTGAAATGACTTACCGCTGCAGTCGAAAGAATAATGTGCCACAAGAGAACATTATCCAAATCATAATTCTTAAAGAAAATCCAGCCTAGGAAAGTAGTTACGATAGCGACAGACTGATGGAACAGCAGATTGAACAGCCACAACAATCTCTGAAAGAGCGACACATCTGCTTTATCCACAGTCATGTTTAAGGCCTATCTTCTCTCGGATGGGATGCTTCGCATGCAATGTCGATTTTTACATGCACATAGTATTTATTTATAACTCCTTCACATAATAATAGCATAAAGTATTACTTATCTACAGTTTGTCTTGACATGACAGAGCCGGGGTGATAGATTTCGCCTTTTTATAGGTATATCGTAATATTTCATATACTTATGCAATAGGGAACATGACTAAAATTTTAAATATTAAAATAATACTAAAAAACATTGCGTAACGTTGTAATAAAACGTGCATTTCACAAAAAAACAAGATTTCTAATTCCGCGCGATCAGTATGAAGGATCTAAACAGCGATGAAATTGACGCGGCCCGAATCGAGCTCTCACGTCACAGCCTACAATATTCGGTAAGCGTTGCGACGGAGCGCTTATCTTTGAGAAACGTTTTATACAATTACATGACAACCCTCTGCATATTAATTGCAATGCTTTCTGCCTGATGATGCGAGTACGGGTAGGCCTATCTAATACAAATTTTTCATGAAACATAAAACCGCTGTATAATATAAAGGGTGGTATAGGATCAAAGTTACTAAAGTTTTAAGTTACCTGGTAACTATGCGGTAGTGGGGGTGTTCCCATTACCTCGCGTCACTTGGGGGCAAAAACCGAGATGGCTATAATATGGCGCGTGCGAGAAAACTGTTGTAAAATTCTAGTGCTCTGTGATTAGACCTGGAAGTAGTAACTGTCTGACGCAAATTTTGGACGTATTTATATTATATATTTATATTCTTGTAATTAGATTTGATTTTTGATGAGGAATTTTTGTAGACCTTCTTTTGAGTCATGTAGTTAACTAATTTCAACAACCCGATGCCAAATTTAAGACTCTTTATAAGTTTAAATTCCAGCCTGCTGGTAAATCGTATTTTAAAATTTATGTGCTGCCTCATTACTACACAGGGAATTCCCAAAGCCGAAAGAACATCCAAAAGACATAATTTTAATTCACCTTGTATAATACGAGTATGATCTGTGGCATTTTTTATCAGTAAAGAGAAAATTATTCGTAATTATTTATAAAATAATTACGAATAATTTTTCTATGCGGGCTTTGCCTTAATAATATTTCAAATCGGTGTAATGAAAAATTTATGAAACTTCAAAAAATCAAAATTTCAAGTAGGTACAAAAATTATAAAGCAAATCGTCTAAATGCAGTCCTGTATTACTATTGTAAAGGGTAGATTAATAGCAGATTAATCTCATATCAAGGGACGTGAGCGCTTGGGAATATTTATAATTTATTGTAAAAAACCAAGTAAGTATACATTGGTTATTAAGCCAATATCGTCTATAAATTTGTCTCATTCTCTGTCCTAATAAATTCCTTAGATTTATATAGCATTTCGAATATATATATATATATATATATATATATATATATATATATATATATATATATATATATATATATATATATATATATATATATATATATATATATATATATATATATATATATATATATATATATATATATATATATATATATATATATATATATATATATATATATATATATATATATATATATATATATATATATATATATATATATATATATGTGTATATATATATATATATATATATATATATATATATATATATATATATATATATATATATATATATATATATATATATATATAAATTCCAGTCGTATTTCCTTGTCGTTATCCATCGTTGTCTTTATCCATATAATATAATCCATATCCATATATATAATCCATATTATAGATTAATCTATTATATACGGATAGATGGCCCTCTCCGCTAGTATCCGTTGTAATACCCAACGGGTGCAGCGATACTAGCGCCTTACCGTGTCTGACCGCTCAACCACCGACTTTTGGCAGTTAGTTTAAAATTATAGGTTTATGAATTTAGGGAACTGCTACTGGTTATACATGCTTGATCAAAAATTGTACTATTTGAAATAAGAGTTTTGCCCTATATTTAAATATAGTTGATAAAACTTGTATCTAAAATAGGATTCAAATACGATTAGTAATAATTATTGCAATACATATATAAATTGCAGTTAGTTAATAAGTTTTGTCGAAGTAACTCAAACATTTTCATACGATAACAAAAATTTATGCTATGGTATGAAAATATACAACTAATACTTTATATATTACAATTATTATTATTATTAAATGGTATTTCCTATTTTCGATATAAATTTTTTGAAATATTTTTAAATATGGGTCAAAATTCTTATTTAAAATAGTACACATCTTGATAAAGCAGTTATAACCAGTATACCACAATGGACCTATACACCAATTTTCAATAATTATGTTATCGTATAGTAGTGGTTGAAATAAGGCGAATTTTTTTTCTCAGCCGTTTGCCCAAAAAAAATAAGAAATAACTCTGACATCACTAAAACCCATTAGGATTCATTCAAATTGAATTACTTCAAACCTATATTATTCTTATTTCCCATTTATTTTCGTGTAATAATAATAAGAAGGCTTAGATAAATAATACAGACTATGGTTATTTCACGAAAATTGTGTATTAATGACAATTTAATGCATGTAAAATTTTCGGGACTAATTACATCTTTCCTGGGTGAATGAAGCAGATACTTCGGCCTACGTGATATACTTCGGCTACACTTATATCAATATCTGATACACCTTCTTCACTCATTATCAAGGTCATGACACTAGCAAAGACAATGTCTCCAAATTAATCTTGTCACAACGCAGCATTACTATGGTTACGAAATTGTCAATCAGTGACTCCCATTATTATTTGCCTCGCTTTATGCTTAATAATATTATCTGTGTTTCTATAAAGGTTTCTATGTGTTTTTTTATATTATGTATACGTTTCAATTTCGGAAGTGCGAAAAATATCTTATATGACCTTGCGACTGAAGTACTTTTAATCCGTCAGGTAAATTATGGTGAATTATAAACTTTACAATCGGGATTAAAAGTGCTATATCAGTCCCACCCTATGTCATATACTATTAGAAGCGAGTGTCTGGGGTTTTAAAAAACCATAAGAATATGTGGGAAACAAAGCTTCTGTTAGCCAATATATATTTTGCACACAGTGGCAGCCAATGTTCTAGGAAGCTCTATTGGGCAATGTTCTAGGAATGTTCTATTAGGCATGCCTGCTGTCCTAGGTATGTTATGGGTAGTTTCTTAATAGCAGCTATACAGGTAAAATAATAAGTACCTACCTACTTATAACTATATATTTAAAGTTTATCTGAATGCAAGACTGATTAATAAAGACAGAAAAAGTAGACAAAAAAAGCAATATAATTATTACATGCTGTTACTACTTGACTCCATCCTTGATATAATAAAATTTTCAATTACGGTTTGAGCTGAAAATCAATAAAAATTAATTATTAAAATGGACAGCTACAAATAATGTTTGCTTGTGTACCTAATGTACTGTTATTATCAACAGATATTACATGAGCTGTATCATCATTCAAATTAACCAAAGAAAAATCCGCTCCGTGGGACAGCAGTTCTTGACATGTGTGTGGGTGGTTTCCTTTAGCGGCGTACATTAAGGCAGTATTACATAACTAAAAATTAAGAACACAGTAAAACAAAACTAATAGGAAATACTTCGGGAAAAAAAATTCAAAATTTGTGACCTTGAATTTACGGAGGCAAAATATTTAGTGGAATAACAATAGTTAGCGAGGGAATTGTTAGCGTCGGAGAAAGAAGAATAGGGATAATGAAGAAATTAATTTAGTATTAGGTATATTGTATATTATAGGTCCGCAGAAGTCATGACAATGGCTATAAAAAGGTAGAAATCTGAGAATGGCACAGATAAAAAGAGTAAGTGCAATTTGGGACCATAGAGTGACAAAATGGAGTTAAGGGATCCCTCCAAAAAATTCGGATCTAAAGATGTCTGAGCCATTAATTAAAAAATATTACGTGATCAATATGGTTGACTTCGGCTTTGCTGCTAATCAGTAACCTCACAACTTCGTGGTGGCCTCCACTGGCAGCTAAAATCAATGGCGATTCCTCTTCAGGACCCAGTTTGCTAACAGTCGCACCATATTTCAACAATAGCTGAACCGTACTAAACTGCCCATAAGCACTAGCCCAATGCAGAGCAGTCAACCCCGTTTTATCCACAACATCCACATCCTCCTCATTTATAACTTCTTGCTCTGTGAGTTCTCCTTGCCCCGCTCGTACATGGAAGTTTATCTCGGTGGATTGCAGTACGGGTGTTTCAGCTTGCGTGTTGCCCCGTTGTAAGTTAGTCAAAACTGTGTTACAAGTATAAGCGTGCTTATACGGCAAAAATGCGCTTTTTCTGTTACCGTCTTGGAGCGAGCGCGGTGACCACTTTTTGGGACCGCTGACTAAGCTTGGCGGCAAACCGATCGATTCCGGACTTTTAGTCGTCGGCGTTGGGCTAGGGAAAATTATAGGTTTCACATCCTTTTCTTCGTATGAAGAATCGTCCTGATCATAATCCATTATAATATTCTTATTTAGTCCTTCTATAAGTAGGTAAGTATTTTGTTTTGCATTAAACGAACACACATTATTTTATTATACTTCTTTTGTGATTATATATAACGTAACCTAACTTGCCGGCAACGCGTACGGACGGTGTACTGGAACTACTGGACTCTTATCTCACTCATTCTAGTTGACACTAATTGACAAATAAATATCTCTTTCTTCGTCCAAATATTCCAAAGGAGCTGTCGCTCTCCGGGCTCTCGCAGCTGTCATGGTCAAATTTCAAATTATTCTCGAGGTCACGGGTCTAAAGGTGAAAGGTGGTTTAAATGGATATAGTTAAATAATAAGATAATAAGTGATTGCAATAGCTATAAATGGTTGTAGTCTAACAATATCAATGGATTCTTTAGTAAAAATTAATAATCAGACTGCCGGAAGGGATAAAATTGCAAGGTAAATTCAGTAATAAAGTTTGGCATCTCTTAACCTTATTTTTCGTAGACTTATACAATATATAAGTAGATTCCTCTGGCACAGATTACAAAGAAGCAATAAAGACTCGGCGGAAGGCAT
>CAXKVY010002064.1:0-17034 GCA_964058915.1 Tetropium fuscum
ATTAGAGCTAGATTATTATGGCCCCGTTCTTCACAATCGTAGTTATATCAAGAGAAACTTTAATAAAAATAATATAACACAATTCGAGAAGTCTTTAAATAACGAAAATTGGCAATATATGTATGGTATAATTGACATAAATAAAGGATTTAATTATTTTGAAGATATATTTTTGTATCATTTTAACGCAATATTCCCTGAACAGAGGCATAACGTAAATAATAAAGGGAAAAAATGGCTAAATGATTCAATTAAACAAACTAGCACGGAGATCAAAGGACTTTTTAAATTAAAGCAAATTTATCCCGTTATGATTCCTGATTATAAAATAGCAAAAAATAAATATACAGCTTTAATTAGAGAAACAAAAAAGAATATTATCAAAATATAATATTTAGTTATGAGAATCCAGCACGCGCAGCTTGGAAATTTGTTACGGAAATTTAATAAATTCACAGACTACATATCTACACATTACTTCAAAAATTTAAAGCCACAATTTACATGAAGTGTAAATAAAACCGTTTGCTTTTAACTGCTTGCCACTGTACATGGGTAATAAAATATTCTTATATTTTGCAGAAAACAAACAGGAATAAAAGAACTGTACTTTTGCGTGATGACTGGAGTTAATCGGGAAATTAATAGAACTTCGTGTTCTTCTTTATTTTATTTGGAACGTCTAAGCTAAATGAACAAAAGATAAATGATAAAGACCTAATAAAGTTCTAAGAGGCAAAGTAACGTGCATCTTTTACGGTTAATAAAAATTACGGTTTATGACTTATTTATTGGCGATATTCTGACATAAAACTACATAAAGTGTGATATGGGGCTGTTATATTGTTCCTCCCGCTGCTTATGGTATGAGAATTTATACAGTTTTATATTAGAACCATATACCGCAAATATTAATTTAAGACGTCGACTATATAAGGTTACTTATATCTGATTATAAAAATTGTAAATTGTGATATAAAGCTCTTTAATAAAATTGTTGGGCCGAACTTAATGCTCTATGAGAAACACTTCAGCTACTTTATGAAGACATTTTAAGGTGGAGTATGTCGTAAAGTTTACTGATACTGTAGGTCTTATAATTTACTATAACGTCAATAATTTTGTAATTACATGATGTTAAAGCATTTTATAGTTGACCTAATTACATACAGAAGAAAACGAGTAAATATCTCAAAAGTATTTTCATATAAGAGAGTATATACTTAACAGGTACCTAATTTATATTCTATTCAAATTATTAAGTTCTGAAATAATAAAGAATTAATTACAATGTAATACAACTTTACGTTGGCATCATATCCAACGTTTGATATGATGCCAACGCATGCATACAAATGCCTTTTGATATGAAGATTTTTCAACTAGTAATCGTGATAAACAATCTACGTTACTATGATCTTTCGTATTTTTATATTATACTGTGTAATTAAAACCTTGTCAATAAAGAGCGTAATGTTGCATTATCATAGCACTATAAACTAATAAACCTTCAGTAGACGGAAAAATTTGCGCGAGAGGTCTATGGTCTGTATACACTGCAGATTTATTTCCATATAAAAACTGTTGAAATTTTTTTATTCCAAAAATTATACTGTAAGCCTCTTTGTCTATTTGCGAATATTTATACTGAGTTTCTGATAACGTTTGCGCAGCATATTGAATGACTTTTTCTTGAACATTTGGATAAACATGTGAAAGTATGGCCCCTACCCCATAGGGACTTCTTTACTTTAAAATGTTTCGAACCTGTTTTGATACTCTTCTGACCAATTGAATTGTACCCTTTCATAATAATCTGTTAAGCGGATATACAATTGAACTTAAATTTTTAATATACAGGCCATAGGAATTAATCATATCTATAAACGTACGTAATTCAGTTAAATTCTTTAGTCTTGGCATATTATAAACCTTGTTTATCAATAACATAACCGCAATATTCTATTCTATCTTTGAAAAATTTGCTTTTATCTAAATTTACTTTTGTATTGTAGTTTTTGAATATTTCGAAAATATTCTCTAAGGTTTTTAAATGCATTTCATCATTTTCTTCCGTAACTTTTATGTCGTCTAAGAAAACCGACAATCCAGGAAGATCTTTCTATCTTTTACATTTCTACATCAATCTATTACATTTCTATAATGCTTTGTGTGTATTTAATATTAGTAATTCCCTGTTCTCAGGTTCAAAGTCTAAATGTAAATATGGATTCCATAATTCTATTTTTGAAAATAACTTTCCACCCGGGCCATATTTGAAAATAATTCGTCAATTGTAGGTAGCGGGTGCTCATCGATATGCAACTGTGGATTAACCATAACTTTGAGGTCGCCACATAACCGAATTTTATTATTATTTTTTATCAATTATCAGCGTAGCCGACTCTGATACGTTTACATTTACCACGTTATCATTTTTTTTTCTACGAACAGCAGTAATTTAATAGGAACATGACGCGATTTTACAAATTTTGGAGTTGTATTCGGTTTAAAAATTAATTTGCCATGTAAACCTGTAATTTTTGTCAATTTTCCATCAAATATTTGATTGTATTTTGTTAATAAATGGTTTAATTTACTTTAATATTCATCTATTTGAAACACTATATTAAAATTAATCATATTTAATTGCCTAATCCATTCCCTAACTAAGAGTGGTTTTTCATTTATTTCTGTTATGTACATATTTAATACGTAGCTAGAATTATTGTAATTTACTCTTGTAGTTGCATAACTTATCACGCCTAAATTTGTGTTACAGTATGAAACCAGTTTTAAATTTGTTGGAGATATGGAAAGAGCAGAAAAGAAACATCTTAACAAACTCTTAGCTATTACAGTAACGGCAGGTCCACTATCCACATCGAATGAAATATCGACATCGTTGACATTTAAAGCAATAATGTACTTTTCTTTGAAATTTGTATCTTCTGCCTTAACGTTTAAAATTTCCTCAACCTATTCAACTTGATGTACTTTTTATAGAGTTTATTTTGTGGGACTCTTAAAGCATTCTGCAAATGACCTGTTTTACCACATTCATTACACGAATACTTCTATCCAAACTGCATTTGCTTGCCATTTTTTCTACATCTCTAACAAATTATTGTAATATCATAATTCACTTTATTTTTGCACTTTTGTGTATCGTACTTCGGCTAGTATTCTTCTTGTACGCTACGTTAACCGCAGCCTCTCAATTTTCCCCATGTAGCTGCTTGACATCCCGCTCCGAAGTTTCAATGCTGGTAGCAATCTCCATAGCAGTTTCTAATTGTAAGTTCTTTGTTTCCAGTAATCTTTCTTTAATACGCCTCGAAGCGATGCCAAAAACTAGTTGATTTCTTATTGCTTTATTGAGATAAGCACCAAAATTGCAATCTATGTTCAATATTTGCAAAGAATGACAATATTCCTGTATTGTCTCCCCTACCTGTTGCTTCCATAGCTGGAACCTGTATATTTCTGTAATTTCTAGTGGGGATGGATAGTAAAAATTTTTTGGCAAGTCGACTATTTCTTTATACGTCCTGCTTTCTGGTTTCTCTAATTTGTCACACAAAATAGCATAGATCGGTGAGCCCATGTGATGTAAAATGAAAAATTTCCTTTTCTCTGCTGATGCATCAAATACTGTAAATGCACCTTCCAATCGTTTAACCTATCCTGGCCATGTGGTCGGTGTTGGTTGAAAATTTTCAACCGTAAGAGACTGTATAGTCGACATTTTGCTTCCTCTTTTAACGTGATTGCAAAGTTGTAATGTAGTAAATTTAAAATTTTGTACTTTGCCGGTCTTTCAGACACGTGTAAGTTAAAACTTTAATCCTCGTCGTCCCTTGTTGTGTTTTGCATCAACACCACTTCGAAAATACCTAATGAGCGACCGGTTTCAGATAATCCCTTTAATTTCTATTACATTGCTTGATATAATTCACTTTATACGACACCATGACTACAATACCTATCGTTATTCATAATAATGTGGGCAGGTGCACAAATGCTTCCTTGCGCGCAATTATAAATCATACATAACACAAATTTGGATACATATATTTGGAGATACCTATGTTAGTCTGATATAAAAAATAATTTCTGGGATTGAATTTCATAATCAGAAGATTTCGTTTGATAACAAATATTTATTATGGTGACAAAAAAAATCCCTTTTCTTTTTCTTCTTCTTAACCAGGCGTTCTCTACCATTAGTCGGCTGAAATGCTGGTTCCAGTTGTTTTCTGAAGTTTTACTATTACCGAAATTCAAGCCAGTTCTTTTTATTCCATCATTATCATAGCTTTAATTTGTTTTTTTCGGCTGTATTAATTTTGGGAATTACGAATTTTTTAAATACCCTTAAAACTCCCCTTATAGTAAATTCTAACACAAAAGTTTTTCTCCAAATTTAGAGAAAAAGTGTAAATCATGTTTCATTATTTTGTTACATTAATTTAATTAATTTACTATGTTTCGAAATGCATATTTTATAATATACCGAACCAATTTTTGCACTGTAGTCATTTCTGATAAGTATATTATAAACGGAACGCACTTGTAAATCCAATACATGTGTATTGATGCAATATAAATCCCAGATCTTTAAATGACACGTCGTCCCCCAACACATCTAAATTTGACGTGTTTGGGGTGTTTAAAATTGTAAAAACGATTTCAAGTGACATGCAAACGGCGCGTGTGGTACAAACACATTTATAGAACCTTGCCGATATTTAGCAAGTAATAGTATATAAATCGGTGAATAATTTGTGAAATAGTTTTTTTCAATTTCCTCCCATCTGGAAAATTTGCGGTATCCCTTCATGATATAGAGCTTAGATCATTTTAAGCATAATAGCGACCATGTACTCCATAACTTCAATTTCATCGGATCATATTTGCAAGGTCGTCTGTTGAGGTAACGCCCCTGAATATTTCGTCTGTCGACAAGGAATTTGAAACACCGTTAAAAGTGCTATCACATAACACTTACTTTCTTTTTGTAGTTTATCACCTGAAAATTTCGGAATTTTGACATATTTAAGAGCATCTGTCATGATAAAGTCCCCTTATGAAACCATCTGTCGTTATATATTTTGTTTAGCCATGTCGCTGGCACCATTTTAAGCAAACTATCCTTATCACCTTATCACCTGAATTTTGCAAATTTTTCTAATTTTTGGATCCCGATCTTGCTATAACGCCCCACTTATGACCGGCAGGCGGTGGATATAGCGTTTCTCAAGTTTTATTTGCAAACAGATATTGTAAAAAAATTGTACTCGATCGACTCAGTAAATTCACTGTGGGCTCCTAGTCCATAATATACTCCTCCATGCAAGAGTGTTTTGCCTACAGTTATTCTATGAAATCAAGCGTTCAGTATGCGTTGGTCAGTGCGCAAGCTAATTATACAACATTTGCATACTCAGAACTGCCAATCACAATGTCCTGTCCTTTATCCGCTGATATTATCGTCTAGTATAATATTGTGCTTTTGAAATATATGTAATAAATGAAATATTATTTTATATAAATGTTATTATGATCTAATTATCTAATGTGTCAAATATATGGATAATATTAATAGTAAAATGCATTCTGCATTCTGCCATACCAAATTATCTATTTAATTTACATAATATCGCGGAAATATTCATAAGTCTACGTTTCCATTATTTCATTTACCTATATACTTTTCATATCCAATCATAGAAGGTACATTATTATTTTTTAATTTCTCACGCGATGTAGGTGAGTACTTAGCAAGCTGTGTCGACGAATAAATAATGCACTCTACTGCTTAATGTGATATGAGAGAAAATATAACTGATGTAAATGAAATGATCTTTGATAATACTTCGTTTTTGCTTCAAAAATGTTTCCTATATATCAGGTGTGGTCCATAGTTAACATTTAAATTTAAATTGTTTATTGCTATAGATGCAAGTCTGCTCTACACTAACATATCTACACTACCCTTACAATGCTACTGATTTATTTTCATACTCAAAAAATTATCAACATAAAAACAATGTAAGTATATATAATTAAATATTTTTTTATAGCATATCTAAACATATTGAAATTTAGTTGCTTAATAGAGAGTGGAATCTTATTATAGATTTGAATTTAAAGAATTGGTTTCGATTTTTTTTATTTCAATTTAATTCTTTTAGTAAATTAGCTGATCTTGTTCTATGATTATATGTATATATGACTGAGTATTTAACTTCCTATGTTAATGCGTTTGGAGTAAGGTGAAATAAATATATAAACACTATAAGGGCCGAGGAGGTTCTCAATTCGATGAACATACAAAAAGAAAAGGAACATACCTTTTCTTTGTGTATGTTCGTTACCTCAGAACTTCGTTATTTATAAATCACTTTAAAAAAAAATATTGGCATTTTGATCTTGGATTCCGAAGATATACTGGGAACTCACCACACATACCAGAATAACTGGCGAATGCGCCGGGCACAACCTTAATTTATAGATATTAAAATTATTTAAATAGTATATTACAGTACTAGGCCAGAAGGTTCGACTTTCTGGCCGACGCGGCCGAGGCGAAGCCGAGGGCGCAGCATTTTCAGGGTAGGGAGCAAGAAAAAATATTTTCTATCGGAGCCAATTCTGAAGCTGAAAACCATTCTCGAATCAACTTAATCATCATAAAAATCAGTCTATCCGTTTAGGTGGATATATATATATATATATATATATATATATATATATATATATATATATATATATATATATATATATATATATATATATATATATATATATATATATATATATATATATATATATATATATATATATATATATATATATATATATATATATATATATATATATATATATATATATATATATATCTTTGCGTGTGCGTCACAACAACTGTATGAATCAATCAGTTCAAGGTCATTAATTTCAGTGACGGCGGGAGTAAAATGAAAATGTGTTTTTATTTTCACTCATCACCGACCAACCAATTAAAAATTAGAAAAAATGTTGGCTTCGTAAATACTCATGAAGTGACAATTTACTTTGTAAAATAATAATAGTTATTATTATTTACCACTGATTATGGTTACACAATTAAGATCAGAAATCTATTTTCATAAAATAATTTACCATAGCGTGCAATATTTTTGTATATATGATGTTGGCAACACGTTTCTTACTAAACAGCTGTGATTTGACACTCGAGTGAGGTTATAATTATCTTCAAAGTTGAAAATATAGGCGAAAATAGGTATAGCATCAGCAACACGCTGCAAAAAAGTTTTCAATAAGTATTGATAAGTATATTATTGTAGTTTTCCTCGTTTACCTCTTGAACTCCATTAACAGAAACTAAAGGGCCCATGTTCTCTAATTCAGCCGCGAAATATTTAAGTAAATTGGCAACAAGTCCCCTTGCTTGGGAATTTAACCTTTTTCCAGGCATTTTTAGGTTATAGTTCTTAAAAGAACTGATTTTATTTTCACTCTTGTAAGTCTCTGAGAAAAAGAACAATATAAGGAAACAATTATATCCGCGATATACACTTTACATCTTGTCTAATAGCACCACAAATAAATCAAAAGAGAACGAAAAAAGCAAAGATACGACAACACTATACCACAAAACAAGATGTTTTGTGAACGCTACTGAATTAAACTGTCAGAGTATTATTGACAAGCGCTACGACTACTATTCATATAGACGTCTCTTTTTAATTCCATGTCATTTTATTCGACCGTATCGATCGCGTGTCTTAGCGGCTCGATGACATACGTAACCACATAGCTTGCCTATATAATGCGTTTAGCAATCTCACGTATGTCCTAGTTAATTTTATTCACACGCAAAGATTCATTATACAAACTATATATATATATATATATATATATATATATATATATATATATATATATATATATATATATATATATATATATATATATATATATATAATAAAAATGCACTAAAAATAAAAATAAATATTTTATTCAAAAAAACCGACTTCAATAAAATCTATTCTAAAAAAAAGCACGAAATTGTCGATTCAAAAGTTGGATCACAAACTAGTATCTTAAAATTCTTAAATAAAATATTTAAAACTGCGAATAGAACTTATTAACTTATTTGCTTCTTTAATCTTCACTGTGAAGGCAAAATCACTTTCATTGTGATTAATTTACCTTTAATTTGATGCTACGTAGCAGATAAATACCGGTAAGACGAAGGTTCATCATTCCAATTAATATGAAATAACCTCAATCCTTTAAAAGTTCACCTTCATTTCTACTGCAGTTAACATATTAAGAGCTCTAGTATACCATAAAATTCTCAATAACACTGAACGAAGGTGATTCCCTTGTGACCCTAAATAAAACGGAACGACATTTCTAAAATGTACTTGATCCAGCACTTTAAAGTAAAAGCCCTTAAAGATCAGGCTAACAGTTTGGCAGAAGATCAATGACATATATAGAGATCGAGTGCGGTTATATAACAGCGACAGTTTCATAGACCCTCATCAGTATAAAGTAACAAAAGCTGTTATATACGAACATTCTATTCAGTTAGTTTGAAAAACGTATACACATACACGTGTGAATATTCACAACTAAAATTAAGTACGTCAAAATATTATTTATAGATACTAAATAGTATCCAAGATTTTTTAAATCATCCTCATTTTCCAGATTCCAAAATCAGCTCTATAAGAATTAGTATTTTTGCTAAAATTGTCCTTTTCTAGATAAATGGTAACATTTTTACAAAATATAACAGGTACGCATGTAAAGTATTGTCCGAAAGTTTTGGAAAAAAGATCACCTGGTTTCATTGAGTAAAAAATGCATTTAATTAAGGAGGTCATAGGAATGAAATGTCACCCAGTTAAGTCATTTAAATAAACAAAGCAAAGTTTTTGTTTTCGGCTTCGCAAAATATCTTTTAATAGCTATTTATGTAACCAGTTGGGAAAAGTAAAATTTTGTGTAACGAGTAGAAAAGGATGCGAGTTACACAAAGTAGCGTTTCCCAATGTGTTTCATACAAGATTTTTTTCGAGTTTTCACCAATTTTATATTTTATAAAAAGAAAACTCTGAATTTTATACGTTTAAAAACAATCCAGTAGGTTGTAATGGTGTGACAGCTCGTCACTTTCATAGCTTGTCAGGTCTAAATAACCTACTATGTAATGAACTTTACACAACCAGTTGCGTAATATTTTACTTTACGTAATTGATTGTGAAAAGTAAGACGTTTCCTAAAGTCAAAGGGTTTTGAAAAGTCTCAATTTAGGTCTCACGTCTCACACATAAAAATTAAAAAAAATTATATATTATATTATTTCTTCATCGAGGTGTTTATAATCTGGTTGGGCGAATGTGGAAACGATACATTGATATTTATCGAGATTAAAGTATAAGCAAATCGAACAAGAAGTCTGATTCAAGCAGCTAAACACAAAATTGGGATCTTACAGCGAAAATTTTGACTCGTTACCACGGTAACCTGAAAACTATGCGGAATTTTTTTCGAGGCGAGGTGACAAATAAGTGCAAATTGTTTGACAGTTGAGAAGGTAAACATATATATTATACGATCTACATATTGCCATCTTATCTATTTTCTTTACAACCACTAAATAGTTGTTGTTAATACGACATATCTAGGATATAATATTTTTATTTATTATTCTCTATAAAGTTTAATTTAACATAAAATACAAATTACACTAGTAAAAAGTCAAGTTTGATTTATACATGGGGTGTGAAATTTTCTTACCGAATATCACACGAGCGTACATTTTTGCTGGAAATAATTTAAGCTGTTGTGATATTATAAGTGAAAACTGGCCAGGATAGTTAATGTTGGAAAGACCCGTGTTTATAGGACCATATCAACTGAGAATATTGTCTTCCGGAAAGTGACGAAAGTTCCAAAATACACAGAGGCTCTGTTGGAATTCCGAGAAGTTGCCGCGTATTGAGGCAAGTATATTTCGTCAAGATGATCGTGATGGTCGATGGGAAATATTTCATTTTGTCCAACTCTGAGATGAAGAGCAATAATGGTTTCTACAGGGACAATTACGAGAATGTCTCTGATGATGTGAGATTATAAAGCAAAAAAAAGTTTGAGGGTATTTTGGTATGGTGTGCAATAATTTGTGAGGCTGGCTTCATCTCGCAGACCTACATTAGAGTTATCCGGGTCGAAGCCTTATATGCAGAGCGTTATATCTATAGATATCTCTTTAAACTGCTTCAGTTTTTGAACACACATCATGCGGATCATGAAATAATGTTTTCGCCAGATCTTGCCTCATGCTATTACGCGAGAATTACTAGTGTCTGGAGTGAGGCCAACAACATCTTTTGTACCGGAAGTAGACAATCCCCTAAACTACCTCAGGTTCCCTCAATTGAGATGTTCTGGGTCATATTCAGTCGGAAAGTCTATTTTAAAGAATGGGAAGCACCAAATGAAGAACAACTGCCACGCCGTATATCCAGAAACTTAGAGAAATCAAGCCTGTTGTGGTCCAAACGATGATGCAATGCATAAGAAAAATACTTAGGAAAATCGAAATAATGGTCCCTTGTCGATTATTTTAATATTTGTTTTATTACAAAACAAATATTATAGTTCAGATTGTTTAAAAATGTGATCAAAAATATAAAACTATTTTTATCAGAGTTATCAACCTTCCAAAACTTTCATACCCTATGTTATGCATATCAAATTAGTTAAAAACAAGATCCAGTTTGAAATGTTTACGTTTAATTAATGTTATAATTCACTGACTAGTTATAGCACAGGAAAAGCCCTTTTACGAATAATTAACATCATTATCTTACATTTGAATAACACATTCATATCACGAACAATAACACATTAAAATGTTCGGTTAATTCTTCATGCGTGTATGGTATGAAAATTGCTAGTCCATTTTAGTAAATATCCATATTTTACATTCCTACTGAGTTTTACATTATTATTTCTAATGCATCCCTTTTTGATTGGATATAATGATTAATTTTTTTATGTATGTAGTACACTTATTTGAAAGCTTTACAAAAATAATTGTTAATAACGGCATTACTGTTCATATTTAATATTATTTTTTATTAATCTATTAATACACCATTCAACGGAAAACCAATTACTGAATAGGGGCTACATAATTACAACTTACAACTTACAGAATTACAAAAGATACTTAAATATACATACAACATGACCAAATCGCAAGTTAACGGAGAGGTACTTACTAAAATGACATTTTGTTATATTTAATAAATATATAAAGAGGACAGAAAATGAACCGGGAATGAACACCATAAAATACAGATTGAGAAAATACATTGATGAATTTAACGCAGAAAATTATAGAAATATTTGTAGACAATTAAAAAATTTTTAATCGCTGCGCTGCTACATTGCAGGAAAATATATCAAATGAATTTTGGTAATCATTATATTTGCTACACATTTGACGCAAAGGAGTGTATTTCCCAATATTTGTGCGCGGTGTACTCATAGTAAATGTCTCATGGTTACGTGCAGCTATGCTAGGAATGTGAAGTTGTAACATGTTTTGTATGTCAGAACAGTCAATGTGGTTACATAAAATTTTTTGCAAGAATATTATCTGAGATTTTGTACGCCTTTTTTCGAGACTATCTAGACGAAATCTCGTCAGCAGATCTGAATTAGGAAAACCAACACCAGGATACATTCGATCCTCTCTGAAGCGTGCATATTTTAAAAACCGTCTTTGCACTTTTTCCATGGTATTTACATACGTATTATAAGAAGGACATATATGTTAACAGCATATTCAAGCCGTGATCTTACAAAAGCATAATATATTATTTTAAGTATCTGTGTCTGATCAAATTCTCGGGAAATTTTGATAATGAACCCTAACATTTTGAAGCCATCGGCTGATATAGTGATTTGACTTGTGAAAGAGACTTTACTTTTTTTAAAAATTACACCAAGATCTCCAAATGTGGTTGGTCTAGCTGAGACGATATTATTTAATGAATAATTAAACTGTAGCGGTTTGATTCTATTAGAAAATATCATGATAATACATTTAGAAATATTTAGGTCTAAGTTATGTTTATGAAACCAATTGTTAATAGACTCTAAATCTTTTTTAAGAGAAACGCAGTCTTTAGGGCCATTAATAATTAAATAGACTTTTAGGTCATCTGCATACAACATATATTTGCAATTCAAATTATTCACAATATCAAAGATGAATATATCGAAAAGTGCAGGGCCCAGGTTTGATCCCTGCGGCACTCCGGATGTAGGTTTCATCTCGACAGACTGGAAACCACAACACTGCACCGCTTGCACTCATCATTTAAGTATGACCAAAAGAAATTTAGCAGCTCTGGCGATAATCTATACTGCAGCATCTTTGAGAGTAATATGACATCTGTTTGAAGGCCAGTATCTAGAGAGTCAGATAAATACTGTGTGATACTTATCGGTGTTTTATATGATAAAAAACGAGATAATATATCAGAATTTCGTAAACTTTTGAGAAGTTATTAATGATTGAGATAGGCCCATAATTTTGTATCTCAGCTTTTAAGCTTATCACCTTTTTTAAAAACCAGGACTATTCTAGAATGTCCTGGAAAAACGGAAAAACGGTTGTGGAAAAACAGTTGTTTTAATAGATACATTGAAAATAATAGTAAAAGGATGCGAACACACACTAGCACCATCTCTGATCAAATAGGCAAGAATTTTATCCATTATGTGCTTTGGTTTTAGTTTTTTTAAACTAATGATGTGTATCATCATGTTCGGTAAAGCCTTTAATATGTAGTGTATCTGAGATAACGTTGTCTTGTGTTAACTGGCTAGCGTTAACATTAAATTGTTCTAAAATCTAAATCTAAAATCTGGATAAAAGTATCTATCAAATTTATTGACAATATTTTCATAGCCTTCTATATTCTCATTGTTATATAGCATTGATACCAGAATCACTGTTATGGTGCATGTATTCTCTGTTATTTTTAGTACTGTTTATATGGTATGTCAGTCATTTCCTTAATTAAAGTTCTCAGCCTTTTAAATTCAGTATATTTATGCTAGTTAGTATAAAAATTAAGACACGATTATGGTTATTTAATTCTCAAGTACTTCTTTATTTCAATTATGGAATATTTGCACAAATTCATAACGAACGCGAATTTATAATTCGCTTTCGTCTTGGAACAAAAGCGTTTATCAAAGATGGCATTAATTCATATTCCTCTATCTATGAAGTTATGCAGCGTTCATTTATTTAAATTAGAAATGCACGTTATCATTATGCATTAACGTCATCCTATGCATATTAATTGTTAAATTTAAATGCATTTGGACTCTGGAGTTGCATGAAATTATATGAATTTAACATATCCTTACTAGCTGACTTTCCAATTACGTTGCAACGGATATATTAATTAAGGTTGTCACGTTATTATTAGTATTGTATCCCAGAAGGCACCACAATACACTATATATATATATATATATATATATATATATATATATATATATATATATATATATATATATATATATATATATATATATATATATATATATATATATATATATATATATATATATATATATATATATATATATATATATATATATATATATATATATATATATATATATATATATATATATATATATATATATATATATATATATATATATATATATATATATATATATATATATATATATATATATATATATATATATATATATATATATATATATATATATATATATATATATATATATATATATATATATATATATATATATATATATATATATATATATATATATATATATATATATATATATATATATATATATATATATATATATATATATATATATATATATATATATATATATATATATATATATATATATATATATATATATATATATATATATATATATATATATATATATATATATATATATATATATATATATATATATATATATATATATATATATATATATATATATATATATATATATATATATATATATATATATATATATATATATATATATATATATATATATATATATATATATATATATATATATACATGTTATATTAAATTTCACATCTGCTATAAAAATAAAAGCGCAAATATAACAATTTCCTGCCATATCGTCTTACATATTATTACACATGTATTTCTGCGTATACTTGTTTTAATTCAAAGAATTGTTATACTTATCTGACACTGCTGAGTTAGCTCAGCAGAGTACAGAAATACTTGCAGACCCCCTTTTAAAATCAGTTGTTAACTAGTTGTCATCTAGTTGTAATACTCGCAACATGCGGAAGTAAGGAAAGTTTACACAGAACTCAACGTTTTTTAGTTTTTCATCAAGATAGCTCGAGCTATCCACAAAATTAAATAAATTGTTTTTAAAAAGTTAAATGTCAATCGGTAGTAGGTCAGTCGGTAGTATCTGGCAACATTTCGAAACAAGAAGTATTCATTTTTACATTTTTTATTTTTACATACATTTTTATCGCAACATTTTTACAACATTATAACAAATTGAATAAGTTCTATATTCCAATTTCTACGTTACTAAAATATCCCTAACCACTAGTGATATTTAAATAATTTTCAAGTGTTTAAATTAACCAACATTAACATTAACCGTCTTTGTTTTCTAATTGTGGTAATGCTGGAGGGCATATGTGAAAAGTGAATCATCCGATTTATATACATATATTCGAGAGATCATAAATATCGGGCATACATACATCAGCATTTTCTTGAAAACAAAACACTAATCCTGTTAACTAGGATGGCAGTTTTCATTGAATTGTTCTATATAAATTTACTTAATGTAATCGTAGTCTAAGCTTCTCTACCAGGAAGTTCGTAATAAATATTTGCCTGTTGCTCCTTTGGAATGTGTTTAGGACCGAGGACTAGAATAGGTATATCTATATTGTGCTAATGTGTAAATGTCCATTAGTTAATTATGCTTTACTTAAGGTATATATAATGATTTTAGCAAGACATACATGTGATTTGTAGATAATTTAACGGACATGGTTGAAGGTTCATACATAATAATGCCTTTAATAAAATCAGCAAATGCAATTTCCTTGGAGAAAAATAATTCAAACAGTAAATTACTAAATCGTTATTAACAATTTTACTAAGTCCCAAAAAATGGTTTTAAACTGGTTTAGTAGTATAACCAGTTTGGAACCAGACACTATGACAGTAACTATTTCAATAACAGTGACTGCATCTTCATAATTAATTACGTAGTTTGGTTTATTAGAACCTTCATTATCGCCTTCATTATTTTCACAATTCGCAATTTCACAAATCGCAATTTCACAAATCGCCTTCGTCTCGCGATGTAAACCTTGCCCTGCGTTAATAATTGCTGTCATTAATTAAACGATGAAGTATACTAGTATTTAGCATACGTTCACTTTATAAATGTATTGCTGGTAGGCAACTTATCTAACTTCATCTGAAAATTTTTAAATGTCAAGAATTGTTAATTTGTTAAAGTATCTTTTGTGTAAAGCATAATTTCATGGTGCCTTGTTGCAGTTAAAATCTCAAACGTAAATCGAAGCCAGATGGTAGGTCATTTTACCATACCAAGACCTACCAGAAAGAATACAAAAAACTTTATCTGGAATTATTTAAAAATTATCGTAGCCTCATAGATTCCGGGCTGAACAAATCCATAAAAATGTCGACAATATAATAATAAATTATTACTTGGGTTATTTTTTCGGTTAGACGTGTCACTTGATTGATGCTTTCCGGTATTAGTATATTCAGTGATTAACCCCGTAACTAATTAATAGTCAAACAGTAAAACATTACCCCAGGAAATAATATTAGAATAATACTTACATAAAACATATGGAGCAGCTAACTAATTGATACAGAAAGATCATAAATCTGAAAGGTCGTAATTGTATTGTTCTGAGAAATAAGAAACTAAGTAGGCCTAGAAGAGTTTTTTAGTGGAATTTTCAATTCATATATGTACATAATAGGCAATCCTATGGTAATCACCTAAAATATTGATATTATCCATGTAAATATATCGTAAATGTATTCATGTACTATGTCTAGTAAATGTTTAATTAGTTCTTGGTTGGTAACGAGATGTCGTTAGCTTACGGGTATAGTTTTCTTAAATGATGCACAGGGTAATGTAGATCCGGTGTGATTGGTCGAACTTTTCATTATTCAATTTTTTCATAGAGCAAATTCAGGTTTAAAATCAAATGTTTTTAAACGGGAAGTTAGTCTAAGGTATCAATTTTCACCAAATTCATTTGAAATACAATATGAGTTAAAATTAACTGCGACTACTATTATAATAAAATTGAATGCAGATCATATATTACACTATTAAAAGTTGCTGTTCTTATAGACCATAATATACGTTAGCTTCCATTATTTTTATGATACCATCTTAAATATAGCTTGAATAGTACTTCATAATAAGTGTTTCTGCTTTCTAACAAAACCATAAGCCGCGCTCATAATAAATGTTCGTAATATGAAAGCCTAAACCCGCATACGGAGTTTGCGATTATCTTGAGATTTTCAAGATGAGAAGAACCAGTTGACACTAATTCTGTCATTTCGAGGAGTTTTTAATCCCCGAACGTCACGTTGCACAGATGTTACGCTTTCTTTATCCTTGGACAGATATCCCTCCGAAACAGTCGTCTGCATTTAAAATAATACAGATTATATATACGAATAGCGTGACGTAGTGCTTAAACTTCCAAAACACAAGTCGTATTACTCACAAAGCTTCAAAAGTTAAAAAGCTCAAAGCGAGACTTCAAAGCTTCTTTAACCCCAACGTTTCATACAAGTATTTGTAAGAGATCAATTTACAGAATACCATGTGAAAGGGACGGTTGCCTCAGGA
>CAXKVY010002065.1:0-37170 GCA_964058915.1 Tetropium fuscum
GAGCCACCACCAAAAATGAGCCTTGGCACAATATTACACTATGCAAACCTTTCGCCACCTCTTCGCCATACTCTGTGACGGCCATCTGGAGATAACATACAAAATCTCGATTCATTATCAAACAAGATTTTACCCCATTCCTCAATTCCCCAATTTTGGTGTTCACCGGCGAAAAGAAGGCGCTGTCTACGCTTTTAAGCTAACGTCACTTAGCTTTCTTCTCACAGTTCGTACATTAATATATAAACCACGTACATGTTGTAAAGTAGTCCGCTCGCTAACTGAAGTAGAGTCCCTATTTCGTAGTATTCTAAGGGCTAAAAAACGGTCGTCATGCTGAGTTTTACATCTTTTTCTTCCTGATCCCATTCTTCTGTTGTATTCTCCAGTTTCTCGAAACCGTTCCACGCCTCTTTGAATACTACATCTCGAAACACCTAGAACTTGTGCTGCATAGTATTGTGACCGCCCTTCCTGTATTCAAGTTATGGCTCTGGCGGCGCCAGTTGCACTTAAGACCATTATTACTTTTTATTGTTTACCGTTACTTTGTTATACTTCAGACGAAATCGGAAAAAATTAAACGAAGATGCTAAAGCAACTTTGCAAAAACCCATTGGCAATTACATTGAAAATTACCATGACACATAGTCATTATTTTAATTAATCATATTTTCCCTATTAATAGAGATATTGACATGAATTAAAAAATGAATTTTTAAGAAGAGACTACAGAGTGTTGCAAACTTTATGCAAAAATTCAATGTAATTGGTACACTTTGTATATGGTCAAAAAAAATATATTTAAGAGCCTCACGTTGGTGGCCATTTGTTATATAACAATATTTTTTATATTGTGAATTGACTTGTGAAATCAATAATCACTCAGTTGTTACTGTTAATTAATTATATTACAAATTTTGAAGAAATATTGAAAATTAATTTTTTTAATGAACATTTTCAACTTTAGTTTTTTATTTTAATTGGAGCATGAAACAATCCATTCTCTAGAGTAGAGTTCAAAATTAGATGTCCCTTAATTTCTGGTAGATGTTAATAAGAAATTAATTTTAATATTTAAAGTTATTGCTCCCAATATACGAATATACTCTGATTGGTAGAAATGGGCTAGGTACATCCTGCAAATCTCAATCGGCACTATTATCATGAATAAGTAAAAACAAAGTTAGGTTTTAAAATTTAATTATTAATTATTAATTAATTTAGTTAATTATTTTTAAAATTTATTCTCAGGAAATTATGTTTTATAATGCAATAAAAATTTTTAACAGCTCTTATAGCTTTTGCAGCTTTCATCTATTCCATATATATAATATTCCAAAGTACATGAAGGATCTGAAGAAAAGTAAAGCAATCATCAAGCATGGCAGAGCAATCTAATGTGAGCAATAAAAGGTAGGTAGTCTTGGTAATATCATGTGTATACGTAACTATTTCAATGTATAATAAATGACAGGATTCATATATATCTTGTTCTTATTAAAAAATACATTATTATAAAACAGTATGTTAAAAGGACACAGCAAAGTAATTTTACCTATAGTAGATGGGGCTAAGAGCATTGGGATAATTTATGACTGATCTCAAATTCAAGAGGCACATAAAAAACTCATGCAGAGGGTATATTCTAGTTTATAGTCAATTTTTTCTAGTCGCCATTCTTTGAACTTTAGTTTACGCAAAATGTTATATGAGTCGCTTGTTTCTAGGTAATTTTAATAGCTCTGATTATATTTATGGCTTCTGTCTTGACGATTGAGATAAAAATCGCATCACAAAATCGTAAAACCTTCAGAATTCTTGTTGTCGTACCATACTTGGATTAAGAAAGTAGGATAATATTTCTCATAAAATTAAGAAATGTAAGGCTCAATATGAATAATCGGAGAATTAATTCATCATCTTGTCACATATGCCCATGAAATACCGGCGCGCCCCAATCCCCAATAGTTATTTAGTATTGGCGCATCCGCCACCTTTGAGAGTGGAAGTCAAAGTTTATTTCTATTAAGTTAAGTATCAAAATAAATAATTCAAGCAATGTATAAATATAAAGTCAATATTAGCATTACTCAAGCGATAATCAAGTGAGCTTATCACGGATCGTGGATTGCAATCCGTCAATTTGACATATTACGCGGAGAGCATCGCTGCAGTTTTTTGGTTAGTTTATAATCATGGTCGTTTTTCCACCACGGGAAATTTAAAATACATTGGAGCTTCGAAATATATCGAATCATCAAACTAACATTGACGTTAAACACTACACATCAGCTGACTGAAATACCGTGTAGCCATTCATCTAGATGAAATGTCTCTAAAAATCCCTCAAAGAAGAGAAATTCGAATTCGAATAAAAGCGAAGATTTTTCCTTACTGTAGCCTTATAATATTTTTCAGGCAAAACAGTGACTTATTGCCAGGCCTCTGAGCAACTTGCGATTATAGAACATAACATCCAACTAACGGTCAAGGGTTACTCAGCTAAGGGGCACTTGAGGTAATATCTGAGTACGCACTTGACTTGAGATACGTCTATAAATACGGCCATTAGACGATTAGCTTTCAGGTATCCTGCGAAATATAGCATTGTCCATAAATTTGACAAGCAAACGGGATTAGCTGGGAGAGACGGGCTTTTAAAGGGATCTTTTAACAAGGACTGAACCCAATTACTTTTTCAAACATTCAAGGAAAATTTAAATTTGAACCTAATAGTGTTTACAACATAGATGAGACAGGCATATCTACAGTGCGTAACAAATGCCTAAAAAATAAAAAGCTGAAATTTCCGACGACAGAGAAATGACAATAACAGCTGTGTTTTCAATAAATGTAGGTGGGAACTATACATCCTTCCCATGGTGATAGGTTCGTAGGAAAATCATTCCCAAAACTCTTGAGAAAAATGGATTGAGGCGTAAAATGTTCTGAGAACGGCTCGTTCAATTCCGAACTTTTTCTTCTGTGGCTGGGCTACTTTCAGGGACATCTAAGCCTACTGTTACTGCTCCTGACCTTTTGATCCTGGAGGACAATCATGCCAGCCACATCTCAATTGAAGCATACAATTTCTGTAAAAAACTATAGGTTTACATCCATAAAATTACATCCATAGGATTTCGCTTCCTAAATTGGATCTGGATCTGAAATTTTTTTAGTCCACTAGCCACAAATGCCATATTCAGTGAATATGATCTGTACTTGGCAGGGACCGATCAACAAAAAATTACTGAATACGATGTAACTTTTAAACAAATAGTTCATGAAAGTGGCTACAATAGAAAAAAAAACAGTTACAGGATTCCATTGGACGCGTAAAATTTGGCGATGTCGATTTTGCACCTAGCCACCATGAAGCAGAACTTACAGTAGAATATAGCCAATATGGCGAGGCCACGCTATTAGATAATCACCCAGATTTAAAATATCAAAAGAGATCTGAGCCCCCAGCCGCATCTAACGATAATATTTTTTGCTATGGCTCCAATACAAGTTAAACAAAAATAAAAGTTAACCGGGCAACGAACAGAAAATCTAGAAACAGAAACAGAAATCGGAAATTTTTACGAGCACTCAGACAGAAGTTGAAGAGAAAGAACGCCAACAAAAAGAAGTTAAGACCAAAGAGAAACCGAAATATAAGAATTTGAGTAAATGAGTCATTTGTAAATGTTCTGACAGCGACTCAAGTCCGTCGTCTTAAAAAATCAAAATCAAACAAAAGAGACCGCCAGTATATCACTAGTTTATATTTAAAGATGATTGACATAAAAGTATAAAAAATATTTTTGAGGCAACAAAATGCTCTTTAAACTGGTAGGTAGATAGGTAAAGGTTTAAACTATCCAATAAATGCAATCAACTACACAGTGCAGTATATTGGGTTGCATAACATTAGTGTAAATTCTTCTATAGTAATTTTTACGTTTATGTCGTTGATTGAAGGATTCAGACGTTTAATCAAGAGTTATACAAAATACGCACGCACACACACACACACACACACATATATATATATATATATATATATATATATATATATATATATATATATATATATATATATATATATATATATTAGCGTTGAAATTCTTTGCTATTCATATTTATTTTGTGAAAAGTAATCTTATATATATATATATATATATATATATATATATATACCTTACCTGATTTAAATAAGTACGTATTAAGTACATGTACAGGGTAAGTCTCTTAAGATTGACACCCCCCCTTATCTCACTTATCCTTTGCCGATTTAACTATATATATATATATATATATATATATATATATATATATATATATATATATATATATATATATATATAGATATTATATATATATATATATATATATATATATATATATATATAGATTATATATATATATATATATATATATATATATATATATATATATATATATATATATATATATATATATATATATATATATATATATATATATATATATATATATATATATATATATATATATATATATATATATATATAGATATTATATATATATATATATATATATATATATATATATATATATATATATATATATATATATATATATATATATATATATATATACCTTACCTGATTTAAATAAGTACGTATTAAGTACATGTACAGGGTAAGTCTCTTAAGATTGACACCCCCCCTTATCTCACTTATCCTTTGCCGATTTAACTATATATATATATATATATATATATATATATATATATATATATATAGATATTATATATATATATATATATATATATATATATATATATATATATATATATATATATATATATATATATATATATATATATATAGATTATATATATATATGTATATATATATATATATATATATATATATATATATATATATATATATATATATATATATATATATATATATATATATATATATATATATATATATATATATACCTTACCTGATTTAAATAAGTACGTATTAAGTACATGTACAGGGTAAGTCTCTTAAGATTGACACCCCCCCTTATCTCACTTATCCTTTGCCGATTTAACTCATTCAAAAAAGGAGTGGACGCGGTTTTTGATGAATTTTTATAATCTGAGCACGGATATTAAACATCTCGTAAGATGTACAGGGTGGAAAATAAAACATGATTTTTTTAAATGGATCACCCCGTATATTTTTAGACCAAAATAATGTCCTTAATTTTCTGAATAAAAAAATATCTAATTGTTATATAATCACTCTACCTGTTCGTGAGATATTACTAAAAACTTATCACATTACGGGTGTCAATTATAAAACAAAAAACATATCAAGATACCTCTGGAAACAATGCCATTTATTGAGATAATAAATAAATAATATATAGGTGACAATAACAGTAACGAGTAATAACAATAAACAACATAAGCCTAATAAAAACAAATAAAAGTCAATATTAATACAGTAACACAATAGAGTAACACAATTTTATTTATTTACACGTAACGTAATTAAATATTTTCCACGTAACCACCACCATTCTGAATACACATTTGGCATCGCTTTATAAAATTGCTTCTCACCCTTTGATATATATCACCATTTTGGTTTAATTCCTCAATTTTTACACGTATGCATTCTTTTAACTCATTCATATTATTAAAAACCCCAGTTCCGTATATATCTTGTTTTATCGTACCCCCCAGAGAAAAAAATCCATAGGTGTTAAGTCCGGACTTTTAGCGGGTCAATGTATAACACCGTGCCTTCCTATCCAAATAGGATATTTTCTGTTTAGGTATTCGGTGACGTTCCTTGCAGAGTATGGTGGTGCTCCATCCTGCTGCCAAATAACAGATCTGTTGTCAACTAAATTAATATTATCTAAATAATTTTCAACTGGATGTTGAAGAATATCCACATAACGTTGTGCATTTAAGGGCCCATTTATAAATACAGGACCTACAATAGCATCCTTGTGGATGCCACATTACACGTTTACAGTTTGGTATCCTTGTTTTTTTTATTTTTTTTACAATATGTGGATTTTTCGCTGCCCAGTAATGTGCATTTTTTCTGTTAAAAATTCCCGCAGTAGAAAAACTGCTTTCGTCAGTTCCTAAAGACATGACTTAGAAACTCATCATCTTCCTCTATTCTATCAAGTATGGCTCTGCAGAAGGTTAACCTGTCTTGAAGGTTGTTGTCGTCTAAATATTGAACGGGCAAAATACTATATGGTTTAAAATTATAGTGATGTAATATTTTTATCACACTTCTTTGTGATATATCCAATTCTATTGCTGCGGCATAGGATGATTTGGATGAATTTTCAGCAAAATATAATAATGCGTTGAGTTCTGTGTCTTCTCCTGTTTTTGTTATTCGCCTTTCCCTTTTCTTGTCTCTCAGAGATTCGGTATTCCTAAACTTTGCATAAATGTTTTTAAAGCTATTTTTGGAAGGAGGTAGCCTTTCTCAAAATAACATAACATACTCCCTCCGAGCAAGAGACTTATTCTTGTTGCACTGAATATAAATTTCAAGTAACTCTTTTCGCTCTTCCAATGAATATACCATTTTCAAAATAACTTGCTTCTTTACGAACACTACGTATTTTTTACGCTAACATCTAAGAGAGTGAACTACTATCTCACAAAAAACTGGATGACATCTGTCAACAAATAAATAATGCAAATATGCATTGTTCTTATTTTATAATTGACACCCGTAATGTGATAAGTTTTTAGTAATATTTCACGAACAGGTGGAGTCATTATATAACAATTACACATTTTTGGATTTAAAAAATTAAGGACATTATTTTGGTCTAAAAATATACGGGGTGTTCTATTTAAAAAAATCATGTTTTATTTTCCACCCGGTATATTTTACGAGATTTTGAATATCTGTTCTCAGATTATAAAAATTAATCAGAAACCGTGTCTACTCCTTTTTTGAATGAGTTAAATCGGCAAAGGATAAGTGAGATAAGGGGGTGTCAATCTTAAGAGACTTACCCGGTACCTACAATACCTACATACAATGCTGGCACATAAATGCATTGGTAATAAGGGCAGGCACATGGTAATAATAATAATATATCTATTAGGGGTAGGGGTTTGCTTCTATATATATTTCAAAGGTTCTGGGTTCTATTCCGTGCTGTGCTAAGACATTTTTCACTCTACTACAATACAATATACTCAGTTCCAAAAAAGTGACGCACCTAATTTTGGTTGCAACTTTGAAACCTTGTTATTTCTGAACGAATGGACCGATTTTGGATTTCTTTTTTTTGGTTGGTAGGTAATTATCTTGTCTTTCAAAAAAAAATTAGAGGTGAAAATTTTTTCGAAGCCTCCAAGATGGTAGTGGAAAACCTCGAGCCATGTTTTTTTCTTAGTTTTTAACTCACCCTGTGTGTTAATCAAGTAATTGTATCGAAAATGGTTATATATATATATACTCTATATGAACGGCGCTTCTTTTACGAGCATATTGTTTTTTTATTCACTGATGTATCTTTAAAATCGTCCAAATTACAGCTTCTTTTGCGAAACCTTGCATAATTACCAAATTTCTGAACTCATCCTCAAACAATTTTCTAGTGCAATGAATACGAATTTTAAGAAATACATTTTTATTAAACAAAATTATTAACTGAGTTAACTGCTTAATACCGTGTATTGCCACCCTTGGCAGCTCTAGTCTACGCAGCATACTGGAAATTAAGTTTCTTATAGTTTCCATTGGTATACGATCCCATTCTTCCACTAATGCACGTGCCATTTCAGCAAGACGTTCCGAAGGCCTCTTGCTAGAACTTACCCTTTTCCCTAATTCATGCCACAAATATTCTATAGGGTTCATATCGGGGCTTCTCGCAGCCCATTGTAATGTAGGGATACCCGTAGCTTCTAAGAAATTTTGCACTATTGCCGCGGTATATGGTTGGGCATTATCCTGCATTAATATAAAATTATTGCCTACCAACTGTGCATGAGGTAAGACATACAGCTGTAAAATGTCAATGTACGAGCACGAGCTGCCACTGCCTGGTTTAATATGAATTTTCAACCATCCATCGTTGGTAATTTTAATATTATTTTAACATATTTATAGGTAAGAGGAGCAATATAGAAGCGAACATTGACCTAGTCTTCACTTAGTTATTACCTTATTACGACAAAACATGTTATTGTGACACATGCATAGTTTATTGACTTAAGTATATTAGTAATTTGATATAATTACTAGTGCAATTAATTAATTTTTCTGCCTATGCTAAGGCTATTTAGGTAAATAAAAGCATGGAGTTAAGCATTATTATAATTCCCCACAATAAATTTAGTTAGATAGTTATTATGTTCCTGTAATATTTCTGTTTAAATAACATCTAGTTGTCGTTACACATAGAGCTATTTAAATAGTGACATTATAATGATTTCAGACAACTATATAGGTACATAGTTAACATGATTGTCTTAAATACCTGTATACACCTACACAGAATGATAATTTATGTTATCTCTATTTGCTACCTGCCATTACGGAATAAGTAAAATTACATTTAATTATCCAATTTACATGGTTAAAGTGGAGTGAAATCGCTTCTCTAACTAGCTTAGTTCTTGAAGTAGGTGACCCTGAACTCTTTTTAGTAGGGCCGAACTTTTAAAATGTCCGAAAAGAATGGCCTAGGAGTCATTAGAAGGTTTCGAATCATTTCATCATCATTTCAAAATCATTGATAAAACACCAAAACTTTTTTTTGTACAACTGTCAAAAAAACTTGATATTTCTGCATTTCTATTGATGCTTAAATTTTTACTTTTTTCACTGTGAAAAAATTTTTTTCACCTAGATGGCAGATGGCTCCTACATAAGAAAAAAACATGGCTCGAGGTTTTCCACTACCATCTTGGAGGCTTCGAAAAAATTTCCACCTCTAATTTTTTTTTGAAAGACAATAATTACCTATCAACCAAAAAAAGGAAATCCAAAATCGGTATATTCGTTCAGAAATAACAAGGTTTCAAGGTTGCAACCAAAATTAGGTGCGTCACTTTTTTTGGAACTGAGTATATTGTATTGTAGTAGAGTGAAAAATGTTTTAGCACAGCACGGAATAGAACCCAGGACCTTTGAAATATATATAGAAGCAAATACCCCTAATAGATATATTATTATTATTATTACCATGTGCCTGCCCTTATTACCAATGCCCTTCTTACCAATGCATTTATGTGCCAGCATTGTATGTAGGTATTGTAGGTACATGTACTTAATACGTTCTTGGCTAAAATGGCCTAGGAGTCATTCGAAAATTCGTAGGTTTCGTCATCATTTCAAAATCATTGATAAAACACCAAAACTTTTTTTTGTACAACTATCACAAAAACTTGTTATTTCTGCATCTCTATTAATGCTTAAATTTTAACTTTTTTCACCGTGAAAAAAATCTTTTTTTCACCGTGAAAAAAAGACTTTTTTTCACTGCCAAAATAATTCGCAAAATAAACATGAAATATTACTTTTAGAAGGATTTATTTTTAACAGACTCAATTATTAATTGATTATTCATCATAAAACAATTTCATTTATTGGAATAATAATTGATATCTAGTAAAGTTTGACAATTACTTAAAACGTAAAAAATTACTTAAAACGTTTTTAATTACTTAAAAAATTCCACGTAACCACCACCATGGTTACGTGGAAAATATTTAATTACGTTACGTGTAAATAAATAAAATTGTGTTATTGTATTCATATTGACTTTTATGTGTTTTTATTAGGCTTATGATTGGTTGTTTATTGTTATTACTCGTTACTGTTATTGTCACCTATATATTATTTATTTATTATCTCAATAAATGGCATTGTTTCCAGAGGTATCTTGATATGTTTTTTGTTTTATAATTGACACCCGTAATGTGATAAGTTTTTAGTAATATCTCACGAACAGGTAAAGTGATTATATAACAATTAGATATTTTTTTATTCAGAAAATTAAGGACATTATTTTGGTATAAAAATATACGGGGTGTTCTATTTAAAAAAATCATGTTTTATTTTCCACCCTGTATATTTTACGAGATTTTTAATATCCGCGTTCAGATTATAAGAATTCATGAAAAACCGCGTCCACTCCTTTTTTGAATGAGTTAAATCGGCAAAGGATAAGTGAGATAAGGGGGTGTCAATCTTAAGAGACTTACCCTGTACAATTTCATTAAATTTCAATAAAACCGATAAATTTTGTGGGAGATAAAAAATAAAAATCAAAAAATTGGTTTTTGAAATTTATATGAAAATAAATAAATAAATGAATGAATGGATGGATGGATGGATGGATGGATGGATGGATGGATGGATGCATGGATGGATGGATGGATGGATGGATGGATGGATGGATGGATGGATGGATGGATCGATAGATATATATATATATATATATATATATATATATATATATATATATATATATATATATATATATATATATATATATATATATATATATATATATATATATATATATATATATAAATAAATAAATAAATAAATAAATAATCAAAATATGTAAAATATTAAAAAAATGGGCCATTTAAAAAAAATCGACGTGGTTGGGACTTTTCAAATTCCACAACTGTACCTCCACGCTCACTCTAGATATAGAAACATGCACAAAATAGGTGTAGGTATATAACCGTAAATTCCATTAGGGTAATGTTAAAGTTATGAAGCATCACTAACGTCAAAGTATATATCTAAATTCGACTGGTACGTTCAGAGAACGGAAGTTCGAATTAGGAGCAATCAGAGTTAATCTGTCGTCAGCTGATTGCATTATGTGTGTCCTACTCTCCAACACGAAATTCATTTGCTCACCGTGTGGGCTGAGCATGAACAATGATGACAAATTTTAAATGCTCTTAATGTAAAATATGTAAATAAATAATTTTACACAGTAATGTTATTTTCACGGGTTTACGGAGGTTTCGTATCATCTGCAAATCCATATCCGGGATGGTAACTCGCGTAAAATAAGATGTGTTCCTATCATGTCTGTATAAAATTGGTTGGCTTCGCCCATGAGAGAATGACATACACAAAAGAGACCATAAAGATTTACCATTGATGCTATGATATTTTTGTTATATGTGCTAGGAAAAAGATTTGAAGAATATTCACGTTATTGGATATCATTCTAAGAATAATGTATATATATATATATATATATATATATATATATATATATATATATATATATATATATATATATATATATATATATGTATATATATATATATATATATATATATATATATATATATATATATATGTAAAATGTTTTGAAAAACTTAAGGAGCATTTTGAACTTACTGCTAATGCTAATTATAAGAACACACGGCAAGGAAAAATTATTGGTGAGGGTATGCAATTTCATATAGTTACTGCATTAGTTGAAAATTCCAATATTAGTACTAGACAAATTAGTAAATTAGTACAAGAAAGGTATTTACATTTTTTTCTAAATAATTATTTGATTTACTTTTATGTGATTTATGCAAGATGGGGCTGCACCACATTATCATGGAAATGTTAGGAAGTTATTTCCTAACCATTTTCATCCTAACTTATTTTCATTTGTCAGGAACTTATTTCCTAACAAATGGATTGGACGGGGTGGTCCAGTCACTTGGCCTCCGAGATCTTTCGATGACACTTGTTTAGATCAATCAGCTTCACTTTATATCCTTTTTCTCGAATTTCTGTATCATTTTCCTCCTCCTTGGCTCAACATTTATATTGCATTATTTTCAATATTCATGTGACATCATTTTATTATTTTAATATTTTTATTGAAATATGTATGTTGCAATATTGTTTTTATCACTGTCAGAACAATTATTAGGGTTTTCTTTAAATTAAATACTTCGTCTTGGCGTCTCTGATTTATTAATATCAGATTGTGTCAGCAACACTATCGTTGTAAGTTTACCTAAAATGGGATACTTAAGGTTTGGACCTAGATCAAAAAACAGAAAGTACAAAATCTCGGACAATCCCTCATGATAGATAAACCGAACATAACTTTATTCAAAATAAAAACCTAACATATGAAAGTATTATTAGGTCAATTGCACAATAGATGCCGCTGCACGTACTATAAAATAATTAGGGTATCCCATTTCAGATAAACTTCCCGTACATTTTAAAAATTTTGCTTATGTTCAGTTCGCACCCCAAGTAACAATTTTAAGACAGTTTCTATTTATTTAGGTTTTAAAAATGCTTTAATATGTTCAATAAATCGACATCGGATTTAAAGTAACCTTAAGATAATCTAAAAGTTCTTAAAGACCACTTATTCTTAAACAAAGAATTTAATGCACTCTTTAAATCAAAATAAAACTGCTATTTGCTTTTAATGTCCTATTGATCTTATACTGGTTTTATGTTACTCTTAACATTTGCTATTTTAAAACTAATTTGCTATTATTCAGAATTAAATAGCTAGTTGGTTTTAAAACAATCCGTTTTGAGAAAATAGTTTTAATGTAGTTTTATGAAGTACCCTTTAAAACCCATTAGGAAAACTATTTTATCCTAAGACTATGCATTCAATATAATACCATATTAAATCCAAAAATATAATTTTTACCTTTGAATGAGTACATTAAGAGTATTGTAAAGGTTTTAGTTAAGTCAATTTGGTTAAAGGAAGTACCTTTTGGTCTTTGGACGGAAAATATTAATAAGCCACCATCATTAATAATATTAATTAGCGAATTTATAGCTAGCATTCTAGAATGAAAATTTGTTTCGATTCGCACCTTCAAATTGGTGCGAATCGAACAAATTATGTTTCTCAAAGTGGCTAGTAATTTTGTTCTTTAATAAGATATACCTACGCATGAGCTGATATTGATACAACAACTAAATTAGGGAGATAATTACGGATTTACATTGTTATGCATTTTCCAGCACACGTCCTAACTCCGCGGTTAATATTATCCACAGCTGGGGCACGCGCCACAGATTAAAATATCTTTGTATAAATCACAAAATTATAGCAATCGAAAAAATTACACGTTTCGTACGAACGGCCTGGTGTGTGCAGAAGGTAACATAACGGTTTTTGACACACAAAAAAAGCGATTTGAAAAGATGTGGGGCGGTGAATAAGTTTGTTTGAATGCACTCCTTGGGCAAGTATCGGATGACATTCTAGTGAATACACAATTTTTTAGCAATGTTTTGTTGCTGCTCTAGTGGGTGTAACCAGGTCCTTCCGGACACCCTGTACGCCGAGTTTATGCTGGGGGCTGATTTAATTTCTCTACTGAAACCCTTTTATCAAGTTTAGATATTCGTAATCGTTTCATATTAGATTATTTAAAGTTTTAATAATTTCTCTTTCACTGTTTAATTATTTATTGTTGCATGTTTTTTTATAGTGTTTCTTAATGACGTGCTAATATTCAGGGAGTGGTTCTGGGGGTCAAATTTAATTTCTCTTTGTAACGAAATAGTTTTGCCAATCGGTGATATTATAAGAAAAAGTCTCATAACAATTTTGTCAAATGTCAGTTTTTCGAGGAAAATTACTGATTGGTAAAATTTTGAGTTAAGAAGAAAGAGAAGTCAGTCAACTAGGCGATATTGCAATATTCTTAATGATTTTTAACAAATTTATTATTGGGAATTAAGGCGTCATATTTTGCATGTCTTATTTTTCAGTATGGTAGAACATTCTTATGGAATAAAAATAAAATGGAATGAATAAAATGAATGTTCCCTATTGCTCCCGCTATCAGCTATTTTATACGATTTGGCGACTGGCCTGCCTGCTGCGATGTATAGGTACAAAAATGTTTGCTCTTCACCAGATGTCTCATCTCAGCACATTAATTGAACGATGTAAAAATATTTTCTATTACGGCAGCTGACAGATTTTTATTAATTATGCTGAATAATAATTAAGCAAGCAGCGAGGCACATCAAGCATAGGTGGCCTACTCATCCGATATCCCAAGAGGAGCAGAGAGACTATAAGAAGACATCGTAACCTGCATCTTCAGTGAATGCTGCTATACGGTCACAGTTGATTATTTGATAGTTAGCGGGACAGGGCAATCAAACAGAAGCCGCTGACCTCCTCAGGCGGTGCTATTAATCTTCAGACAATGCACATAATTATATCACACTTCACACCTTTCTTCTACTGTCCGCTCCGCAGGAATCTACTGTCGAAGAGTATGAAAAATAAAATTCACTACTCCGCCTGAAAAGAAGGAATTGATGAATTAATGGTGAATCTAATTTGATGTGACCAATGCTTTATTAGATTGGTACGTCACTTTAATTGCCTTTATGGTTTTCTTCTATAAGTTCGTTAATAACAGCACCTGTTTCAAGCGAAACCATTTGCGTTCTATTATCACATCCTGTAGGTATGAAATTACTTCAACTATCGAAGTTCAAGCACCCGAAGTAATATTAAATGTGTATTTCATTACAACTTGCATCTAGCATAATAATGATAATTATTATTATACATTACAAGCCGTGCCATTTTATGCATTTATATTTGTGCTAATTTTAGTTTGTCTAAGTAAATTATTATGTTAATCGTTCCAGGGGGCACCAGGGGGCGCGCGCGGCCCTTCAAATATTGTAAAATCAGGCTTTTTTAGATTACGCGTAATCGAGGAGACGGATAGAAAAATGTTTTGCACAAGAAAAAAAGGCCTCTTCGATACGCGTAATCTGGTTTTGCACCCGTCAAAATCGGTCCATTAGAACCGAAGATACAGCGGTTTTAAAATTTTTGTTTTTTAGGGGGGACAAGAAAAAGGGAGTGAGCAATGGGCGTGTTGCGGGAAAGGGGGTGGTATTGGGAGGCTGTCTTTTTTTCCTCTTGTAGGTAATGGTTATCGGAAGTGCAGGCCGAAATTTTTTTGAGATTTCTCAATTATGGAAGGGTTTAAACGGGTGTATCTACGACCCTGATGAACCGATTTAAAAAAATAAAAATGGATTTTTTTTGTTTTTTTATAAGGAATCGAGGACAGTCTGAAAAAAAAACAAAACTCAAAAACGGCGTGGGGGGTGAAAATAAAAACGATTTTTTTTTGTTATGGGATCCTTCCCATAACAAAAGGGAGGGGAGGGAGGGGCGGGGCGCCTATTATATAGAAAAGTTGGGCAATTGTATAAACTTTACTGAAAAAAAAAATTTAACGATTTCGTTCATTAAGGATGTCAGGGCGTCGAATCTAGGTTAAAGCCCTGTAGAAGGGCGAGGAGATGTCCTACCCCCTTAAGCCAGGGCCCATTCCCAAGGTGAAGGTTTCCCTTATTAATTTAAAAAAAAATCCCGATCGCACCAATAGTTTTCATACGCGCGCGAGTTGGGACGCTGGGAAATTTTATTTTTTCTCGCCAGTATCTCCAGCGGCAGAAGAGTGGGCGTGGACTCTACCCTCCCTTCTCGCGCGGGGGATGACGGCAAGGTGAGGAGGGGAATGAAATCGGAGCTCAGGAAGGTAAGCCTGACATTAGTGACATTTTCTCAACTTTTTACTTTTCGCTTCCCAACTCGCGCGCGTATGAAAACTATTGGTGCGATCTGTTGAGTGTTGGTGTAGCTGTTGAGTGCATTTCCTCCTGTAATCCAGCTTCTTCTTTTATGTTTGTTGACAACTCTGGCCAATCACATCAATGCTATTTTTATAGATTAATTAGGTTTACCTTTAAATGCCATATTTTATAATACACCCAGTTTAAAATTCACTTCTAAAAGCTATACACAATAATCACATTTACCTTTCGTAATGTAATTTCAATATTCACTATACAGCCGTCATGTCTTTCTTTTATCTGCTTCTATATTACAGCTCTCGAGGCCCCATTTTCACGCGACGCTAACGCAATTAGTAAGCAATGTTACTAGACTTGGGACTTTCTATTGAACATAAAATTTACATTATTTCATGGTTTGATGTATTTATAATGTTTTAACCTTTGATCTGGGCTCTAAATATTCGTTTATTTCAATATATATATATATATATATATATATATATATATATATATATATATATATATATATATATATATATATATATATGGGGCGTGAACTTTTGATTTTTAAATGTATATTTTTTGATATGCGGATAGAGATTTTTTTATGCGAATACAACCATGTCTTTAGAAGGTTTCTACGACGAATATTAACGATTTTATAGCAGTTTGAAATAAAATCGAACAATAAAATTAAAATGATTTGCTCAAGGTGGCCGTGATCAAATGAAATGTCTGTCGTCAGTCTGTCTGTTGACATACGGAAACGAGCCACTTTCCGTATGTGTGTCCATATATAGCACTGGTAAGTGTGTCTTCCTTCTTATTTGTCTATTTGCTTATTTCTCTATGTAATGAAATGCTACAAACCCAAGATTAATTTTCACAAAACAATATATATATATATATATATATATATATATATATATATATATATATATATATATATATATATATATATATATATATATATATATATATATATATATATATGTATATATATACACTGCGCAACTTATTTAACGCACAACCAAAAAGTTAACTCAAATTTGACGTTATGTATTTTCGACAATTTTTGTTCGTTTTGGTCGATTTCATTTTCAAATTGTAGGTTTTTCTCTTAGGAATATCACTGTCTTAGTTGTTTTGGTAAAACGAATGATTTTGATATTATACCAGGTGCTATAAAAATGTTATGTTTTTTCCGAAATTTCAAAACGTCCTGTGGGCTATACAAGGTATTGTATAGGTATTATAGGTATTATATTGCTATACAAGTTATCGCAATTTAAAGCCTTATGTTTTTTCTACATTTTCTTTTTTTATTCATTTGTTTATCTCTGTTACTTCATAAAATATCCAATTTTTGAGTAGACATGATTTTTATTAAATTTATTAACTTTCTTTTTTGTCAAGTGCTCATTATTTATTACTCATTATACTGGTTCAATGCCTCATTTTGCGTTCTGTTTTCCTTGATATCTTATAATTTATTGAGAGATGCAAGGTGTTTTAGAAGAGAAAAAGGTCTTAAAAGGACAAAAACCCAAAATACATACCTAGAAAAATGGATTGCTTTAATCAATAAAACAACGAATAACAGGAAACAAAACAAAAGTAAATAGAGAATTAGTATCTGGTGTTTCCACCCCTTCCGCGAATGACCTCCCGACATCTTTGGTTCATACTTAAAACCAAAGTTCTGATTAGGTTCTGATCTAGGCCATTCCATAATTCGACTAGGCGTCCTTCCAATTCTTGTAAATTTTGGGGTTGTCGTCCCTCACTTCGTAACCGCCGACCGATGAAATCCCAAACATGTTCAATGGGGTTAAGGTCGGGGCTACGGGCTGGCCAGTCTATGTGATCAATTCCTACTTCTTCAAGATAATTTCTCACGATAAGACTCGTGTGGGGACGCGCATTGTCTTGCATACGTAAAAAATTGAATCCTATATAGGGGGCATAAGGCAAAACATGTGCTTCAAGAATGTCTGTGATGTATCTGTCAGAATTGAGATTTCCATTCACAGTTACCAAGTCCGTTCGCCCAGTCAAAGATATTCCGCCCCACACCATGACGGATCCACCTCCATATAAAGTTGTGTGCAAAAAATTACATTGACTGTATCGCTCATCGGGTCTTCGGTAGACGCGATTACGTCCGTCACAATTATACAAACTGAACCTTGACTCATCAGTCCAAAGAATACGTTCCCAATCTGCTTCCATCCTATTAACATGCTCATTGGCAAAATTCAATCTGGCTCTTCGATGATCTACTGTTAATGCGGGTCCTCGAGCAGCAATCCTGGGTCTTAAATTTGCCTCCCTCAGTCGTCGGCGTACAGTTTGAACGAATATGAGTGGACCACCTGCGTCTTGAAGTTGTGCTCTTAAATGTGTTGCAGTTATAAATCGTTGTCTTACAGCATTTACTCTTAAAAAGCGATCCTGGATAGCAGAGGTAACACGAGATCTACCTTGACCGGCCCGCCTGGAATGTTCTCCTGTTTCCGCGTACCTTTGAATTGCTCTCGCTATAGTTGTGTGAGACACTCCCAACCTTCCAGCTATGCGGTTGTAACTCCACCCTTCACCATGTAATGTAGCTGCCTCAACACATTCATCACGAGTTAAATTTCTGGTTTGGCGTTCCATTATTCACTAATTATTGCTGGACTGTCAACAAAAAACTAATGACACAGTTGTCAGTTTATGACGTGTAATCTTCGATTTCCATAGCTTGCTAGCTGTTTGAGTTGTCCGATAAATGCATTTCATGTGAATAAAAGCATATGGTGTTTCAAAACGGTGTATTTCATGAAGTAACAGAGATAAACAAATGAATAAAAAAAGAAAATGTAGAAAAAACATGAGGCTTTAAATTGGCTATAATTGCAATAACTTGCAATACCTTGTATAGCCCACAGGACGTTTTGAAATTTCGGAAAAAAACATAACATTTTTATAGCACCTGGTATAATATCAAAATCATTTGTTTAACCAAAACAACTAAGACAGTGATATTCCTAAGAGAAAATCCTACAATTTGAAAAAAAAATCGACCAAAACGAACAAAAATTGTCGAAAATACATAACGTCAAATTTGAGTTCACTTTTTGGTTGTGCGTAAAATAAATTGCGCTGTATATATATATATATATATATATATATATATATATATATATATATATATATATATATATATATATATATATATATATATATATATATATATATATATATATATATATATATATATATATATATATATATATATATATATATATATATATATATATATATATATATATATATATATATATATATATATATATATATATATATATATATATATATATATATATATATATATATATATATATATATATATATATATATATATATATATATATATATATATATATATATATATATATATATATATATATATATATATATATATATATATATATATATATATATATATATATATATATATATATATATATATATATATATATATATATATATATATATATATATATATATATATATATATATATATATGTATATATTAATATATATAATACCGAATGATATTTTGTGAGAATACAAATAACAAAACAATATTATAATGCCTATTGAGGTAAATAGATAAATCCTTTAGAGTTGGGGTAACATGCGTAAGAATACCCTTTAAAACCAGTCGGCGTGTAAAAGTAACTGCCATTGCCTGTCTCCTATATTCGCTCATTGTGTCTGGCCAGTCCGCCCAAAATGTCAACTAAATATTGGTATGCCCCTCTAAATGCAGCATGCAAACAAGGATTATTTTCAACCAGCGTGCGTTCCTTTCCGTTTATGTTATGGGAAACAGGAAAATGGATATAATAGTATAATGCCTTCTAATCTCTATTATCTCGTGCATGGTATATTGAAGTACCCATAACACGCGTAGCTAAAGGTATAAAATGAACATCGAATGTGGATCTCACAAAACAGTGCTACTTACTACTTCAAGTGTTCATATACCACCAATAAAAATGGAAAACACAAATTTAATTTGAAATAGTAAAAAATAAAGTTTAAATCTGCACCTACAAATGTTTTTAGTATTTTAATTTCAAAGCCGCCTTCTAATAATTAAAACATTTACTGCTCATGATCTAAAAAAAATCTGTACATGCGGTTATATAATTTCTTTATATATAATAATAGCTTTTGCTGCTATGAGAGCATGGTTAATAAATACCTACCGATTCACCGGATCTACGATCATGCAATAATTGGCATGGATCTATTTTTATTAAAATCTGAAAGAGATTATTAATGAGACCTGTAATGTAGGTAGCTATTCTTTAGCAACTGCAAAGTGTGAGAATGATGAGCTCAAACAAATCGGCACTATTCAGATCTTATAAACTAATGAGAAAAATTAACTATGGAATTTTTTCTTCGGCAGATTAATACAAACGTTTCATAATATATAATGTAACGTATTTTCATATACATCTAACTTTTGCGAAAAAGTTACTTGGTACTTGGGCAATTGTGAGGTATCTATCTGAGGTATAAAATTGTCATTTTGATACATGAAATACGAGACGAGCTTGATATACCTGATTGGAATAAATGTGTAGCAAATCCTTATAATAAAAAGAACCTCTTGGCATATTTAGCACAAAAACTGATGGAAGAAAATTATGTTATACCTGATCAAATTGAAATCGTATTAGCAGGAATGTCAGAAGATAATGAAAGGACAATAAAATGCACAAAAATGGAGTCGAAAGTGGTTGATGAGGTAAAGTTTACTGGGCACGAGGAAGCTGATACGAGAACATTTGCAATTATAATTTTTTTTAAAGACACTTCCAATGGATCTGTTATTTACTCTTTGGACACAGATGTTTTTATTTTATCTATGTTTTTCTCGGTTACCTTATATATCGAAATTTGGATGGAAAGAGAAAAGAAATGTATCCCATGTTTCTCAATCATTACGCTCTCAAGCACTAGCAAACCTGAAGCGTCTGGATGTTAAAATGTTAGTAAACAATTTGTTATCAATATATTGTTTATCTGGATGTGATTCTGTTAGCTTTCCGTTTAGAAAGGGCAAATGAAGAGTCCTAAAAATAGTCTTGCCTCAAGAACCCGATGAGATGAATATTTTATCTTTTAGAACTAAAAGTATTACATATGAAATATCCGACGAGTTACTATCATCATTATTAGTAGACTATTCTTTAAGCATTTGTATGGCCGAAAAGACTTTAGAAGAAATATAGATGACTTAAGAGCTCATATGTTTCCAACTTGCAAGATAGATATAACGTAGGGCACCACGTACAAAATTTTTTACGCACTGTTCTTAAAATGTGGTTTACTTGATTTGAAAATTGATTCTTGGTCACTAAGAACTATGTGTGTTACTTATTACAATTTATTATTGAAGTTTATTCTGTAAGTATGGCTCTATTAATGACCGTGTTTTAGGGATTTGTCGCCGACTGCAGACTCATTTATTTTTCATGTGAGACGAGCATTATTTTTACAATGCGCAATTTTCAAAACGGCAAATTAATGTCCAAAGCGGAAAACCTACATTTTCTATCTCTAAAGATAAAAAAGCTTTCTCGTCTCACCATTTTACGCTGCAAAATGACGATATTTTGCGTCATATAGCGAAGAAAAAAAAGATACGTAGGTTTTATATGAACTACTAAATTTGCTATTGTTACGGCAATAACTCAGGACTTTTGTTTTCGAAAGAGGGCAAAGTGTTTTTAAAAAATTAAAACTTTTTGTTGGAAGCGAATTTATTCAAACATGTGAATCTCACAAGAGCTCGAAATAAACTGAAGTTAAATTGATACATAAAGTGAGCAGCAATCGCACGATTGTCTGCTTACAGATAAGGATATCAATGGGCACAAGTACAATCAGCATTTAATACAATAGCCTTATATTTTATATGTTATATCCAAAATTCATAACGATCGGACGTCAACTAATAAAATTATGCACTAGTTTGCAAAAAATATTATTTTCATTAAAATGAACAATGTGAATTTGACGATGAAAAATTTAAAACGAGGGGGAATAGAAAGAATAAATAGACAGACTTTATGAGTTGTTTCAACAAACACGCAAGGAAAATTTTTATTAAGTGATCAGACACCTATTAAAGTGTCTTTTTTCGTAGAATTTAGATTATGTAGGTACAATGTGTCCAAGAACAAATATTAAACCGTCCACTAACTAACAGATACGTCCAACAACTCTACCTTTTGCATTGAAATTATAAATAAATTTCTACAAAACACATGACAAAGTTTTATTGCAGTTACTAACTATTATCTTAATGTACACGCAGTAAAGTATTCTCTGAATGTTTTCTATTTTCTTTGATTTATTGCAACGTTCAGATAGAGGGTATTCAGTATTTTTCTTATGCAACTATGCAGTTTACCCTAACTCATTCATTAAAGATAAATACACACGCCACTGGATGGGCTTTGATCACACGAAGCAGCGTTGCCGAAAGGGCACCGCCGCAGCAGCTGTCTTCCATTTTCTCTCTCGCACTCATTGCAGTTTTAAGAACCATAATAAATCGCCTCTTCCAGCGTTTTATGAATGAACCGTCGTCGGGTCTCTTTACATTACACACAAGACAAAAAAAAAACACTAAAACGGGAAGAGGCATTTTCATAATTTCCGTTCAAGGTATTTACTAGAAAAATATGAGTTTCAACAAAATTGCCACAACTTCGAAAGTTCGTATGGTAGAGTAAAATTTGGTGAAATATTACTAGTAATATTACCTACCTAATATTAGAATCGGTGATACCTAGAGAAATGTGTCAGCAACATTCGTAAAAGTAGGCTGTTACCTAGTTGTTAGTACGCAAATCATTAATTAAAATACCTAACTGAAACATATATTTTTTATCGTGAAATGGCGGCACTTAATTAGCTAATTCGTGTAATTACTCTACTAGAAAATATTTTCTAATGAGGAACCTGTCAGCCTATAATACATATCGTTCAAGATTAGCAATTGTAAATAATAGCAATCATAATATCAGCTCCTGGAATAGAAATAAGTATATCAAGAATCCGGATGAAGAAAACGATCATACAATTACTTGCTTTTTATCGCAATTCATATATTCATTTGCCCTCCCTTCTTATCTTCTCACAATACTTCAGATAAATATTAGATATTATAAATTCCCGTTTTCCCGTTTTTACTTGTCGCTCTGGCATTTCTACGCGATATCATTACCACCTGCTCATAGTCATACCTGCAGACAGTGTTGCCAGAAATTTTTATTGCGCGGCAGCCACATGTTCACTGTTAAGTACCTAAAGTGTATTCACAACCAAGAGTCACCAGCCTAACAAATACACGAGACATGCACGCGAACAACAATATTTCCAGGACCGCACCAACGGATCTAAAATATAAATAATAAACATAACATATAAGATTCACTCTCATCTCTCATCAAGAAAACAGCGAGTGTCGAAGAAATGTTTTGCCGTCCATCAGAGTAGAGTAACTGGCTCAATTATCGGTGTGGAGTTGTAAGCACAATAAAATATATACACAAAGTAAGCACAATAGATAAATTAGATCTTCCACAGCGGGTTTTGACTCCATTAGCGGTTTCAAAATTTATATTCATTCTTGCGTATATTGCTAACATCAGGATTATCAAGAAAGGCTTGAAAAGATATGCTAAAACCTCCTTCCTCGCCTTCTTCATTGGCATTACCTTTAGTGCCTGTCTTTTCATGAAACATTGACTTCTTGCGATATCTTTACTCGTTTTCTTAACATGTTTACGTCTAGGCATATTGCCTGATGGTATGGCTGCAGGATTTCATTTTCCACTGACCTAAGAATTATAAAATTATGGTAAGAATATCTAAAAATGACAAATTAACATGCGAAATACGAGAAAACATGTCATAGTCCTGATTTCTAGTCTAGTAGAGTTTTTTCGAGCGGAGCACTCAAACGCATCATTTTCGAGAGTGTCGAAATCGAAATTATGTTTCTTAAAGGTCAAACGGATCACTTGCATCATCAAGGAGCCCGCGGGAGTCTCTTTGGTACATTTGACAGGGGACTATTGCATATTATGCAGAATTGCGTTCTCGGGATACAAAAAATCTTGATGATGCAGAAATGTATGATGTAATTTTGTTTTAAGAGGTCAGTTTATAATATCCGTCTAACCTAAAAACCAAAAATATCGTATACCTACAGATTTGACTTAGGCGTTTACCTACAGATTTGATTTGATTTAGGCGTAACATTGCCTAAATCAGGACGCACCGATACAAATGGAACATTGACATAAATACAGAAATAATAAGTTCAAGAACATTTAATGGGTTGATATAAAAAGTATGTAACATTTTGCATCGCGCTCAAATCATCTCTTTTGATCAAAGCATTAAGTCGACAATAGGGATTAATCAGAGACGTATGCCACAGCGCTAAGGGTGATCTACCTCCGGTGAAGCCACGTGACGCTGAATGAGAGCTAGATTGTCGCCATGGCTCGCCCCTGGGATAGTGTAGAGACTCAAAACCTAGATTACATAGATAAGACCATTCAGGAGAATATGACTTCATTATACGTTTCTATAAATACTGTTGGAGTGAATTTAAGGTTAATATGTGTAAAGGTCGGTCAAGTGGAAGGATTTGCTTAATCCGGTAGAATTTTTTCCGTAAATTGATGGGAATATTATACGAGGTAGTTGATACCCTTACCAAGTTATAGCATTGCATGACATATTATTTATTTTAGCTTTGTTCATATGTCGCATCATAAGCTAAATGTTATGATATTTTGTACCTGCCAGATAAGGCACAAGTTACTGATGCAACAAATGCATTCACAACTCACAGCATATTATCAAAAGTCAGCTGAAATATTATATTTTACTTGTCTCCCTGTACGCAATAGAGTATGTTGTCTGTGTAAATGTAAACACTTTATTGTTGGTAGTTCTTCTGTGCATATACTTAGGTAATCGATATACTTAAGCGCAGGCTATAGGATAGCAGGTGAATTTCATTTCTTCGTGATCCAAAAAATATATAAAACGTGTGTTCCAGAAGAACCCGCAAAAAGTCCAATCTAACGAAGCAAGTGAGTATCAAGTATTGTTCACAATCTCGATCCCGAAGACCCCCATACTATTTAAGTACTCCTTTCCACATATGACAAAGGTATGAGTGATAGCTATATAGTGTTAAAACCCAATTTGCCATTTTAGTTTTACATTTTATAATTTCTTATGAATTATGAACGGCTAGACAACCTAATTAGTAATGGTCCTTATAAAGAACTTACTAGAAACCCGTTACCAAGAATGACCATTGAAATAAAAAATGTCCTCAAATCATGTAACAACCTTATTACTCCACCTGTTAAGAACAGGTTACATGTATCTCTCCCTACCTAGACTGTCTATTACCAAAAATTCATAAGCCATGGAAGTCGGTGCGTCCAATGGTATCGTCTATTGAATCTCCGACTTGACTAAGGAATTTGAAAGTTTGCCCATTGCACAGCCTAGTTTTTCAGTTAAAAATTCGAATGATTTCATTGATAAGGTCAAGAATATCCAATTGCAAGAGGATGAAATTTTGATTTCCTTTGATGTTTGTTCATTATTTCCGAGTGTACCGATTCCACAGACTTTGGACTATCTTGGGGATTTACTAGTATTAAACAACTATAGAAAAGAAGTAATAGAATAATAATATTATTCTATTCCCTCTCAGTAATGAGAGGTTTGAAAAAGAAAAAGTATTAATTAAAGATATAGCTGTGAGTAATAGTTTTCCTAGAGATATAGTTGAAAAACTAATTAGGAAGCGTAAATTTAAGGACATTCTTGTAATTTTACGACCTTTCAAAATGATAGATACTCCAAAACATGTATCCATCCCGTATGAACCCCGGTTTACTCGTGGTTTGAGTAAGGTTTTCAGAAACGTGGGTATTACAGCAATTCATTCGTCGACTAATGAATTACAACAACTCCTAGACAATCCAAACGATAAAATTGTTCCAAATGAAAGGTGGGGGATTTACGAAATTAGTTGTAATGATTGTGATCAAAAATATGTTGGACAAACGAGACGATCAATTAACACCAAGTTTAAAGAGCATACGTCTTTTATATCATGTAGGAGGTATCTACGTAAGAAGGAGCGTTCAAGGTCACAGCGCTAGGTGCTGTATGCGAACTTTAAGATATGATAGTTACATTGGCATGGTATAGGACATGGCTAGGCATCGCGAAGTGTCCTCAATTACCCACGGATTGCTGCTTTGCGTACAAAACGCGTTCGCATTTACGTGTATAACGTCTAGGCACTATTTGGCAGCTCTGCTGCATGCTAATTGTAGTAAAACTTAGTCCGTTTTTATATCGTGTAGGAGGCATCTACGTAAGAAGGAGCGTTCAAGGTCACAGCTCTAGGTGCTGTATGCGAACGTTAAGATATGATAGTTGCATTCAACGATTATAGACTAAACAGGATTGCTTATCCCCATAAGCGCAACGTTAGACAAACTCGTAGGCCCCCACCACGCTTTTGACGTCAGCGGATACGTACGGCATAGGTTCATTGCCCCACCGGTGTATTTCCCGGCGTTTGTGTAGTGTGTCATTTGTACATTAACATCGTGCCTAGAGAAGTGTTATCTGACCAAGCATCAATTTGGAATCGACCGTTGGCGCAAAAGGATGCCGGCCGGACTTAACCGCTGACGTCAGATCTTGACTAACAACACGTGGCCGATAAGCAATGCTGTTAGTCTATGATCCTTGAGTTGCATTGGCATGGTTTAGGACATGGCTAGGCATGGCGGTACTCTACAAAGGATGTACTGGTACAACCCAGTACATGTAAAATGCTTTAGTTCTTTTAAAATGGGAAGCCAAATTTGTACACATTATAAAAGCGTGGCTAAATTCACATCCATTCAATCAACTGTCTCTTGCCTAGCGTACCTAAGTATTAGTGTTGCCGTTGGTTGAAAGATTCCCTCAATTAACGATACTAGTTGGTACTAATGTGCAATTTAATTAAATGAGCATCAAGTGGATACATTTGATAATAATGTCGTAATAAAACTTGGACCTTCGCGACGTAAAATCGCCGACATTCTTTGAATTGCACCTACATCGGAAATAATATATTCCTCGGAAAGTTCGGCAAACTTTAAAAAATTCCCACAATCTGCCCGTTTTTCTCTCGGAATCCCACGTCTAAGGTATACGTTAAACCTAATTAAGCGTACGGTACAAAAATGATTCCCGTGGAATATATTGAACAAGACAGAAGTCGAACATGGGTACAAACGGCAGCGACAACTAACAAGCTAATAATATTTGGAATTTCGCGCAATTTTTAACGCGGCACTTCAAAGACTCGGCGAAAGTCTAAAAAAACCGCTCCAGTTATATATCGGTTCGAACTCGGGAACAAAAAATGCAAGCGGCGAATACCAGAAGTGCATGCGTACGTATACGAGGAACTTTTTACTAAAAGGAATGAAACATGCAGGATTGTACGTATGCGGTCGGTATCGCAGGCCGCGGGGTTGCAAACCCGAAGTGTCTTCCGAGAGCATCGCATACCGCTACTTTCCTCTTCTTGCCTCAAATGAAATCCGTCGAAGTAGAGGCACATTTGATTTTTATCCGTATGGAGGGTACAGGGAAACAACGATGAAATTCGATATCACAAATTAACACTCTTGATAATACACTGACGGACATAAAAAGTGGCGCACCTAGATTTTGTCCCAAATTTCATGTTCAATAACTTTTAAACCAGCCTATAGATTTTGATAATTTTTTTTGTTTGAAAGGGCGATTCTTGCGGTTGACTATTTTGTAATTGGCTTTCCAAAAAAAATGTATTTTTTAATATGTACAGCCTTTAAAAACCGATTATGATTTTGACACGAAATATGAATGTCGCTGTGGAGTGAAATTTTATTTGTATTGAATTCTTAGGTTGGTCACGGTGGTTACCATTCTTTTTTCAATATTCTCTTTTTTGATTCACCTCTCTAGCCACTTCAGTAACGAAGATGCGACATTTTAGATAAAACTTTAGATGAAAATTTTATACTCTTCCCTTTTTGTTGAGTGAATAAGTCTGTACGCATTGGGAATGGCCATATATACCCACTTCCTTAGAGAATTCCACAGTTTCTTACGGTTAACCCCAAATGAGGTTTGAAAAGCAATTCCCCTCCTTACCTATCAATAACTATGATAACATTAGTTGTGAACCCGTTTTCCAAAAACACGGAGTTTTGTTTGGTGTCAGTCAAAACGGGGTTTAATTGTGGGTGCGTCCGGATCTGGGAAAGCTAATGTAATGTTGAGTATATTAGAGCACCCCAATGGCTTACGTTTCGAAAATATTTATCTGTATTCAAAATCATTATACCAACCAAAGTATGATTACCTGCGAACGCTATTACACCCCCTGAAGGATATTGGATATTATGAGTTTAAAGATGGGGAAGATGTCATACATCCAGATCAGATTAGAGATAATTCAGTAATAATAATCGATGATGTTGTGTCATGTGAGCAGAGTATAATAAAAAGCTACTTCTGTTTTGGTCGTCATAAAAATACAGATTGTTTTTATCTATGTCAAACTTATTCCTCCATTCCCAAACAGTTAATACGAGATAATGCAAACCTTATTGTAATATTTCAGCAGGATATAACAAATCTAAAGCATATATATGATGACAACGTGAATGTTGACATGTCATTTCAAGATTTTAAGGATATCTGTGCGTCATGTTGGAAAGATAAATATGGATTCGTAGTAATAGATAAAGACTGCCCTATGCAGTCCGGGAGATATCGAAAGGGGTTTGATACATTCATCAATATATAAAAGGAAAATAAGTTTGATATGCGTTAGTGCTACAGTAATCGCCATAATGACGCATCGGTTAAAAAAACAGCTTTTAGCTTCCAGAAAAGCGTTAAAACAAAAGTACCATGCTCTAAAGAGTGACATAGTTAAATCGCAGGCCCAATTAGAACTGAAACGTCAAAAGATTTAGTTGAAATTCTAGTGAAAAAAAATAATTCAGTTAACGTTCTAAAAGAAAATGCCAGTGCAAATTAGTCCAATTCAAGTAGCTTGAGTTGTGGCTTCGGTAGAAGATGGAAGGAGTCAAAGATATGCAGCTCGTATTGTTGGTCTACCAGAAACAACTGTCCGAAGAGCGATCCAGCGCTACCGAGAAACGGGCCAATACAGCAGACGTCCAGGTTCGGGTAGTTCCAGGATTATGCAAAATATTGACGATCGATTTACTGGTCTGCAAATATCGAGGAATCCTTATCAAACAGCTGTGATCGCCAACCGAAATTTAAGAAACGCACGAGGAACAGTTGTGTCAGATCGAACAATTTGTCGGAGATTCAGGAGTAGCTCAGATCGAGTAGCTCGTTTGGATTTTACTCGAATTCATCTTGTTTGGAATGAGTTGCAACGGTCTCAAGTTTTATTCACTGACGAATCAATATTCATGTTGAGATCAGTAGACGGGCGTCGGGGTTTGGAGAAGGCGTGGGGAAAGATACGAGGATGGTATGTTCAGTGAAAGGGAGAGTTTTGGCGGTGGTTCACTAATGGTATGGGGTGGAATTACCAGCGACGCCCGTACAGAATTATTTGTGTTTCCACCACGGCAATCTCTAAATGCAGTTAGATACATAGATAGTTGGATACTTGAATGAACATGTTGTCCCATTTGCATCTTACATTGGTGAAGAATTCCTCTTAATGCAAGATAATGCACGACCGCATACAGCAATGATGATAACACAATTTTTAAACGATGTCGGAATTAATCGTATGCCATGGCCGGTAAAATCCCTGATATGAATTCCATTGAGCATTTATGGGATGAATTGGGACAACGTGTTAGTAGACGCAACCCAGAGAATCTGAATGTATTGAGGATTGCTCTTACAGAAGAATGGGACAATATCCCTCGAATCACTATCACAAATTTAATTGAAAGCATGCCTAGGCGTATGGAAGCTATTATAGCAGCCAGAGGAGGAAATACTCGTTATTACTTAGTTTGTTGTTCAGTTATTTTTTAAGTTTATTGTTTTAATCATTAATAATTACAGTCGTTGTACTAAAATGTCGAATAATTCTTTGTTTGTTATTTCTTTTTGATGTTGAATTATTTTTTCTCACTAGAATTTCAACTAAATCTTTTGACGTTTCAGTGTTAACCGTTACCATAGCCTCCTTGTTAAATGTTAAACTTAATAACACCGTTCCATCTAAAATGTCGCATCTTCGTTGCTGAAGGGGCTAGAAAGGTGATTCAAAAACCAGAATATTGAAAAAGGAATGATAAACACCGTGACCAACCTAAGAATTCAAAATAAATAAAATTTCACTTCACAGCGACATTCAAATTTCGTGTCAAAATCATAATCGGTTTTTAAAGGCTGTACATATTAAAAAATACATTTTTTATGAAAAGCCAATTACAAAATAGTCATCCGCAAGAATCGCCTTTTCAAACAAAAAAAAATTATCAATATCGATAGGCTGGTTTAAAAGATATTGAACATCAAATTTGGGACAAAATCTAGGTGCGCCACTTTTTATGTCCGTCAGTGTATATAATATGAAATTTTATTTTTCGAACCGTTTTTAAAATTCCAGGTTGCTCCATTATACACTTAGCCCCAAAAATCATGATCGATTTCAAAGATAATTTTCTCGCGAACCGATATATCGATATCGATCTTTTTACTTCCCCTTTTACTTGCGCCCAGATCAATTCAATGGGGTTCAATTCGCAGTGATAAGGAGCAATGTTACTTCATGCGACAATTGTCCAGCCTTCAATCGCAGCTTGCCGTGCATTTTTTCCATCCTGCCAGACTCTCTTCACAGTATATTCTTCGTTGACCCACGTTTCGTCAGTGTACTGAATTTTCCGCCCTTCGTTTCGAAACTTTTAACTATTCAATATCTTTCTATGAGAATGCTCTTTCTGTGTATATCTACTTTTCCACACGTAAAATTCATGTCTTTAAAAATTTTTGCCAGACTTGCGAGACTGCACATTTTAGGTATAATATCATTTTCACTTATATAATTTCATAGTTCACGCTGTTGCTGTAAATAGCGTTAATAAGTTTGAGATGTTTCACGCATAAAATTCCGTCTCAGAGCGATGATTTGGCATAGCAAAAAGGAAATTCTACTTCCTTCAACATCCTTCACGTAAGACAAATACGTCAAGTAATAGACGTGCATACACTTTAAACAACGTTATCATTTAAACAAAGATATTAAACATTACAAATGATATGACCTCTGCAACAATTAGACTGACCTGCTAAGTCACATTAAGCCTTCGTTCACCGTTTATTGAATACAATTACATTGTCTGCACTTCGTGCTAAACTAGATCTTAAATAGATCTAACGTAAAAACCTTCGGTGTCGTCCGCTGTGGCTTATAAAACTCTCTCTCCTTCTTAATTAAAAATTACGTCTGGGTTAGAGAAGGAAAAGTAATACCACGTATATCAGTGATACCGAATGATATTTAGACGGCATTTGAATAAGGAGTTCAGGGGGCAATAAGGAAAATCAAGTTAGGACAAGTGATCCATTAAATTATTTACATCTCATTTAATTGTTGTTGTGGATAAGTGTATGAAATCAGGAACGTTTATTTACCCTATGATACGAACTATTAGCGCGATGTTATTGAGGTAATGAAATTGTTATTACACGATGTTGTTCATATTACTACTCAATCATTTATTACTAAGGCAGATAATAATTAATATCAATTAAACGAAATATAATTTAAAATATAATAGATATTACTTTTTATTTTATATTACACAATATACCTAAGTTAGAAGAATACCAAGGCAAAAAATGTTATGGAAAAGAACAGATAAAGTAAAATGGTTTTAAAAAAGAGGAAAGCAAAAAATTGTGAGGCTATATTAAAAACAAATAAAAGAGAAATACAGAAATAATGGCATTTTAAACATGTAAGGAGTGACGAATGAGTTAAAATATACCAATCAAGACCAGGATCTAGCCTATAAAGATAAAAATGGGAAAATTGTTGCACAAGAAGAAGAATAATTGCTGAAGAAATATTTAACCAGTTCTTAAAAGGTAACAAAAATAATGAGCAAGAAACGAAGGAACACAACCTATAGATGAAGAAGAAAGAAATATGATACCAAAAATAATAGTTCAGGAAATGATAATTTGGCAATGTAACTATTTAAATACGGAGGAATTAAGTTAACCTATCAAATACAAAACGGTTAGTGAAGAAGGGAAAACGAAGAACTAATCTGCCCTATACAGGTGGGGCAATAGTGCGTCGGACTTCGATATCTCGAGTTCTACAGTAGCTAGAAATTAGGTAAGTAGAATGTAAGTAGAATGTAAGTAGAATGTAAGTAGAATGTAAGTAGAATGTAAGTAGAATGTAAGTAGAATGTAAGTAAACTAAATAAGTCTATGGAAATTATTTTCGAACACACAGTGCGATCCAAGAAAAAAATATAGGAGCAAGTGCCTTTTTTTAAATGGAATGCTATGTATGTCAGTACATTTTTTGAGGCACCTTTCCACTCTCCTTTCACTCCTATATTATTATTGACTATCTCCCAGCCTCTTGGATATAATGAATTTTTTTATTGAAATAATGCAATCTGCAGATGGTTATTAAAGAAATCACTATAGCCACAATACTAGTTACGAGAAAATCTAAATGTCGAAAAAGAGAGAGATGATGACTAATGAACATAGAGCCACGGAAAAGAGGAATATTTACGTAGGAAAATAAAAAGATCCAGATGTTATCAATATCTAATATTAATCCAGCGAAATTAAAATTTCAAATGAGTTTGAATTAAGATATAATGAGACAATTGATGAAAAAATTGAGAGAATCATTAATGTGATATGATAAAATATACCAAATCAAATGCAATAATCAAACCTCACAAGGACTAACAGAAATTTTAGTTTTTCCCTTGAAGGATATTAACATGTCAAAAGAAAGAGCCAAAATTAAAAGGGTTGGGAGTTTTAGCAAATGCTTTAGCACCAGACAAGTAGCTATAAATCGCAGCAGTAAACGATAAAGAAAAGAAAAAACAGAAGAGTTAAAAAATAAGACGAGAAAAGAAAACGAAAATACAAAATAAGAAGAGAAACTTCCAAGCAAGTACATCAAGCTAAAAGATAGGATTAATAAAATATATGGAAACCAAAATACAAATATAAGACGCTGGAAGAAATTAAACCTGGAATTTACGTAATTATACTTTATGGTGAAAAGTATTATCCTAGGAAAGTTGCTCAAACTATTCAACCTGCGGATGAATTTGTGGTGTCTATTATGAAAAAAAACGGACGAAGAGATTGGAAATAGCCGGAAGAAAAATATAATGTTACGTATTGTTCCCGAAATGCAATATTTCGAAGAATATTGATTGTTGGTTTATTTATATTTGTTTTTACCCAAAGTTTTTAAACAAAGTATGACTATATTGTTTATATTTTCTTATAAATCAGATTATATCAGATTTTTTTAATATGGGCGGAAACTGGTCAACCTTCAGAGTGCGAAAAAGGTCAATAATGTGGCGAACTGATAAAATTAGATGAAGGAAACTGATAAAACACTAGCGAAATCTTTAAGATGGATTTTCTGTCACTAAGTCATTAAAATACTACCCTTTAGTGGAACAAAATATAACAGAATGATTAGACTTTCAAAAAATACAATAAATACACTAAATATTATGGATATTATGGAATTGCTAATTAACCACGCCTCAAATTATTATTCTTAGTCTGATGAAAATGATTATACTCAACATACAGCATGACGTCTGAGATAGTTATATCATCTGTGTCCATATTTGTGGTACTTATTCTTATATTTATTGTAGAAATAAATATCTATTCTTTTCGCGTGCTCAAAAAATTCGTAGTACAAATGAATTACGTTGTTGATGGATATATATATATAGCACGCACAAAACTGGTATTACTTTCGCTTAAGATGTCTTCTTTTATCCATTAGGCTGCCAGAGCTACAGAAAATATGCAGGCGGGATAATAGTGGAACGCGGAATACTGAAGAGGACCGAGACCGAGGGAGAATATTTTACGATACTAACGTTCGTAAATTATAGACCGGCAGATTTTTGAATTAGAACACTGACTTCACACAACGACCCCGGTTCATTTATGTGGAAGAACTCGAAGTTGTGAGTTGAATTTTGAAAATCATTACATTTTCCTACTCTCTGAAAGGATTCACTTCCCCAATAATATAAATCCCAGTTTTCTATATAAAGAATTCATTAGGGGTTTCTAAAATATTGTTATATACTGTAACTTGTTTAGTAACAATATTTTAGAAACCCCTAATGAATTCTTTATATAGAAAACTGGGATTTATATTATTGGGGAAGTGAATCCTTTCAGAGAGTAGGAAAATGTAATGATTTTCAAAATTCAACTCACAACTTCACAGTTAAAGGAAATATGACACTAAGTGCAACGAGATCCAATGAGAGCACCTGTTCTCCTAAACACAGCACTAAATTTTGCACCACAGGTGAAATACTTGGGGGTAACTTTCGATGCTAAATTAAACTGGAATCTTCACCTCGAAAGAAGAATAAATAAGGCCTACATATCATACGAGCAGTGTCGCAGGATAGTAGGGAAAACCTGGGGAATGAAACCCAGGGTGGTCCTGTGGATTTACACTGCTATCATAAGACCAATGTTGGCCTATGGAGCTGTTGTCTGGTGGCCCAAGAGTCAACAAATAACAGCAAAACTCAAGCTAGGCCAGGTACAAAGAGTTGCCTGTCTGAGCATAACCGGAGCTATGCGAACAACACCAACGAGAGCAATGGAGATAATGCTGTGTCTTCCACCACTAGACCTACATCTAGAAGAAGTGGCTCTGACTACCATGACTCGCCTTAAATCTGTTGGCATACTACCAAATGCAAGCTGTGGCCAAACCAGAAGCCGCCTGTGGACTGAGGCTGTCAGAAAGATACCCCTTTTACAGGCATGTGCAGATGGTATTCCGCCTCGGCTTGTCTTTGATAAACCTTACACCATACATACTACTGGTGAAGACGAGGCCGGCGTTGAAGGTGTAAACTATGTCTTTACGGACGAATCAAAGAAAAAGGATGGAGCAGGCTGTGGTATATATTCCAGGAATCTGCGAATCCGATGCAGCTGAACTATGGATAAAAATGCCATTGTAGTACAAACAGAACTCGCTGGTATAACCATAGCCGCACAAGAGATTGCTCGCAGAGAAATAACGGGCAAGACAATAAGAATCTGCACGGATAGTAGACAATCACTACTGGCCCTGAAAAATTATAAAATAACTAAAGGATCAACATGGGAATGTCACCAAGCACTTGTGAGAGCATGTCAGATGAATAACATCTGCCTGTGCTGGGTCAAAGGATACTCACAATGCAACGGCAATATAGAAGCTGACAAACTGGCCAAGAAGGCAGCCAACCTGAATATCCTTGGGCCTGGTCCTTCAAGTACGCTACCAGTTGCAGCGAAACTTCAATTAATAAAGGAAAACACCCACATAAAATTTAAGACGTTATGGGATGAAACAAGTAGCTGTCAGCTGGCCAGAAATCTCTTGAGATATCCCAGCGAAGAGACGGCGAGGAACTATCTGGCAATGTCCAGGGGTAAACTGCGATTTGTTACAGGAATCCTAACCGGACACTGCCGGGTAAGGAAACACCTCTATAACATGAGACAAAGTGACACGCCCATCTGCAGATGATGTGAACAAGAAGATGAAACGATCGAGCATGTACTTTGCGAACATGTCCCGCCGTGTCAACGACCAGAGAATCCATATTGGGGGAACGTTGGCCTTCTATGGCCAATTTGAGGGAAATGCCCCTGGGCAACATCATCACCTTTTGTACAACATTGGGCTGGTCGATGACCTAGGGAGACATTTCCCTCACGGAGGAAGCACAAGGGGCCCAATGGGGCCTAAGTGCAGCGGATCTCGATCCGCACTCCGGACATATTCCAGATTCCAGAATAAGGAAAATATAATCTACTCTACTACTACTAAACAAAATACGATAGGTGAGAAATAGTAGGTATGTAAGAATCCAGGGCATATAAAAGTATAAAGTCAAGAAGTATGATGACGAAACGTTCATCTATTTTAGTGTTCATAAATTAGGAAGTGCATTCGTCGTACAACTCATATACCTATCTGTATATAGTCATAAAAGACACCGCTATTTCACAAACACCCGCTATTTAGGTAGGTAGACATCAGGGACTTGGCTTAGGCATAAAAAGACATTAAAACTTTCAAATTACTAGATGTACGCTATGTACGTACGATCGTAAACTGCACGGGAGCGTCAATTACATGTATAAGAGTATATGGGATGATACGACGGGAAATAATACCTACTGTCTAACTATTTTAATAAAAATCAACAGTTACGTAATATAATTCACACATATAACAAAATTTTAGGATATTGCTCGTGCAATCAATGTAATATATTTATTCTATTTAGTCCAGTCTGTCAGCTGGGAGACGTTTTTTGTAGACAGTCGATTTTACAAAAATTTGCCTCATATTCTCTGAACCCTTAAGGTCATTCGCGACTCTCTACCAACCTACCATAACCCTCAGATCACAAAAATATCTCCCATTTTCAGGCTAATATTTAATTTTTAATAAAATGACAATTAAAAATGAGGGTGAAAATGGGGGGTATTTTATAGTATAGGGGTGATCTGGGGCGATATGGCAGATTGGTAGAGAGGCACGATTAACCTTAATGATTCAGAATATTATGAAAAAAAATGTTTCATTTCGAACATTAATAGAATGTTTTTTAGGGTTTTTCGGTCTTAAAAATTCAATGAGAATATTTTTGAATAACCAAAAGTGCGTTTTGCGTGTAAGGGTGTGACAGCTTGTTACTTTCGTAGCTTGTCAGATCTAGATAACCTATACTGTATCCAATGAGAGAATGGACTTGCACTCGAGCGAAAATTCGTCTGTTTTAGTCAGATCTCCGCCCCTTAGAACATTAGTTCAACGCCCTCGACGTCTTACGTGGCTCAGCAGGTAGCCAGGGCCGGCGCCTGGGTACCTACCTGGTACCTAATTATATAAAGTGCCTACTACTGCCTACCTATTCACAGTTTGTATTTGTAGTCTCGCAAGTACGGTTATTTTAGTTGTGTTGTTTACGGTTGTGAAATAAGTTTTAAATCTATTATAAGAATGGCAGCAGCCAGAGACGAGATAAATCCACCATTATCGCCAATTAAGAAGAATAAAAGAGGCCAGGTAAAGAAATATAATAATAAATATGTTTTATTTAATACGCAT
>CAXKVY010002066.1:0-25457 GCA_964058915.1 Tetropium fuscum
AAAATAAACTAACTCCGCCATGTTAAATCCTAGTAAAAGTTGCTATTAAAAGGTGAACATTGTTTTTTATGTAACGTTGATAATAACGGCAGAAAAAATTGACTATATAACTATATATAACATTATATATCTTAATATATATTATATATAACTTTATATATAAAAAATATATATAACAAAGACATGTAAAGTGATGGATGTTATATCCATCACTTTAAATGTTTACGTTTCGAAAATGTCCACTTTCGTTTTCAAAATCTTAAGCACGACTGACTAGAGTCTAGTATGACAGTTTGTAATTTAGAAAATAAAATAAATTATAAACTGTCGTAATAGACTGTGTGTCAGTTGTGCTTCAGGTTTTGAAAACGAAAGCGGATAAGTTTTCGAAACGTAAACGTTTAAAGTGATTTGTTATATTGTTCATCTGCTTTTTGGTGTGAGATTTCTTGATTAACCAAATTAAAAAAAAAACAACCTTTAACTGATCCATCGGCGCAGAGGTTGATTTATGAATTTTTGTATTTTTATTTTTTTCATAGTGGCAGAATACCCAAATAGAGGAGTAATGTTTTATTTAATACAGCACCCTATATATTTTAAATTTTCACAATCTGTGTGAAATTTTCCTTCTAACGACATACGGATTATTAATTTTCGATTATGCGTTGATCTGTGAAAATTATGTCTGCGAAATGGTTTAGCGTAGAAATTCGTTGCCCGTCTGTAAACTATTCTGTAATAATGCATCCAAGAGATGTGACAAAAAAAAAATCAAACAAAAATTTTAAAAATACTGTATATTTCACACAATTGACATTTTAATGATGTTCAAGGTACGTTTTTTAAATTTTTTCAAATGGAAAAAATTTTATTTTTGAAATGAAAAGTTAATTTTACTTAGGTTTCTTTAATAATGTCTTATTAATTTTCGTTAATATCTAAAATAGATATTTTCGCACATATTTTGGCTTTTCATTACGAACTAACGGTTCGAAATCAGAGAATAATTTATGTTTCGATCTAGGTTGTCTTTAAACTGAATTAAGCAAAGTTAATTTAATATTGTTATCGACGTGAAGTCTACCTTGTCGAAGTAAAACTTTTACACCACCCGTGTCCCTTTTTTTTAACTAGTCACCTTACATTACCATATTCCATCATCATTAATAACTACGTCAATGTTCTCTTATTTAGTTAAATATGCCATTTTAATTTATACTTACTTGCTTTTTAAATTTACAATTTTTCATAACCTGATTAATTCAAGAGAGAAATGAAATAAATTAATGGTTAGAATTAATGATCTGAAAATGTCTTACAACAGTTTTTTTTATAAATTTCTCGCATATAATAGTTTTTGTTCGATTATGTATAATTTCTGTCATCAATAAAAGCTTTAATTTGCTTAACTTGATTTATTTAACCATCCTCTCTCAAAAACATTTACCCCTACCCCTAATATTACTGTTGGCGTTGGACTAAAAAGTATAAGATTAAATTTTATTGAAAAATATGAGTGGTTCAATTTAAAAAAATCTGTGGCCCAAACATAAATGCTGGAAAAAAAATTGTTGCGCCAATCAATGCGTTAGAAAATAGGTTGACGTGTTTCATAATTTTGCAAAAAAAAATATAAGGAAAATATGAATTTTGTGTCGAACAATGCCGTCATATTTTATTATAATACTGCAGTATTCCTAAAAAACGGTGTAATATATCGATTGAAATATGGTATACCTTTTTTTTTAGCAAAGAGAGGAATCGAACAATGTCAGAAAATTTTAAAATTTGATAACTGTCAACGATGTCTAATTTTAAATATAATACGAATATTAGTTTAAACTTGCACGAGCATATTTAGTATGAATTATTTTAATTTCTCAAAATTTCATTGTTGTCATTTCTTACTTTTCAGGCTCGAAACTCGTTAAGAAATTTTTTTATGATGTAGGTACTAATTTTTTACATCCCCTGTATACACCTAGTTTTCATTTTTCTGGGTTTCTTGTTTTACGAAAGTTACAGTTTGTTTTATTATCATTACATTTTAATTGTAAATATTAATTTAATGACAGATCAATGAAACTGTAAACTTACAGTAAAATATTTCAATAATCCTCTGAAAGAAATCTCTGAGCTATTAAAAAGTGACAGTGTCCGAGGAAAACAAAACGAATAGCAAACCTAAGTATGTAGGTATTTATTTGCAGGAGGGTTCAACTAATGCAAATACTGAAAATAGACTAGCTATCTGACCTAACACTTGCTAGTAAATATATCCTTTTTTAACTCAATAACGAAGCGCTATGTATTGGTAATACTTGAATTTGTAGTGAGGCACGATAGAAAGAGATTCGCTTGTTTAGTGGTGAGTTTAACGTGACGTCCGTCGTTTGTAGCTTCATTCACCAGATTTTTCTACTGGGCAATAGATGTCGCTAGATGTATTTAAAATCACTTAGTTCCTTTTTATTCCAATAAATAAGCATCTCACCTACTTATAACAAAATGCAGTTATCCCATAATCTCATAATCTCATAATCCCAAGTGCACTGATTCACGTATACCCTTTTACACCTTACACCTTAATTTTTTAAGTTAAGTTCGCTATTCAGTCGCGAGTTGAAAGAAATGGAAACTCATATTTAAATTTTAGAAAACTTATATTTAAACTATTTAGAAAAGATTCAGACGTTTTAATGACAAGAAATTATTCGAGGCGTGCATCTTTTTTTTGGACGGTACCCCAGTAAAAACTTCTTTTGCAGCGGAATAGTTCTTCAATTCCGACTCGTTGATTCTTCTTCGAGTGGTCCTATTCGAAGCTGGAAACTGCACAGTAGTCTTTGCAATCCTAGCAGTATCAAAAGGATTGTTTCGCAAGTGATCCACAAGCAAAACATCACGTTGTGCAGTTGTTACCTGAAGGCGGCCACTTCCTCTTTGTCTTTCCACTCCGTTTTCCACTCTCCATCTAATCCTCATTGCCGTAGTTGAAGCAATGTTTAAATTTAAACTTGCCTATCGAATCGAATACCCATTATCGACCAAAGCTACCAATTTCCATCTTTCGCCTGTATGTAAATGGGGTGGCATGATATTTAAGATGTTTTCACTTAAGTTAAAAATAGGTATTTGACAACAGGCAAAAGTTTGCACTAACATTAAATAATAAATCAATGTCAAAAATTCTATAACTCTGTCATCAAATAAACTTTGATTACACGATAACAATTTTAGTGGCTAGTTTGTTTTGGCCGCCAGAGTACATAAATTTATAGATAATCGAATACCTAGTTTGGTGTTACGAAGTTGGTGACAGATCTAATATTCTGATAACAAATCTAATTATTTGAGAATCAAAACCAAATTAAAATGGTGACCGATGAAACCACAAACTTTTAAAATCAGTCTCGAATACGTTTGAATAACTTTGTTGTTTTTAAATATATTAAAACGATTCTTTTACTGTTATTTAGCCATTTTTTAATAGAACTAGATGATGTTGGCATTACCATAATTTGCTGACAATGGATACTTCCTAATTATAGCAAATCTATAGAAAGTTCATATCATAATCATAGGTAGTAGGTAGGTATGCTGATATTTTGATTTGAATAAACATTTTGGTAATTGAAATCTTCTATAAATGAAAACTTTCATCCGCGCTTGATGTTAACGACATCGAAGTAAACTTTTAAATGTAACTTTATATATTGTTTGCTGTTGCTAATTAGTGTAGATAATTGCATATGTGCTTACCCCAGTAATGTTGGTTTCACTATATTGGTACGGTGAGGTTTCAATTGTGTGCAAATCAAGATTGGTGATTATAAAGTTTTCCTTGTTGGTCATCAGGCCTATTTGTTGTGCTTGACGAAGAACTTCTTCCAGTATCTCGAGGCTGCAATCTAACACGATATACGCTGCTCCAGATCGCCACAGTTCCTTTAGAACGGTTCTGTGTTAAAATCAAATATATATATAAATTAAACATAGTCGCTGCTTACTAAATACTTATCATCACGCTAAGGTATTATTTAACCGAGTTTCATTGTAGTTTCTTAATTAGATGTTATGAGACGGCTTTAATTAATCAGAGCATTTGCTGCTTTCTTTAGTTCCAGTTGTTATTGTCTATTACTGATATATTAATACCTATTTATACAATACCGGGTGGGGCATGAAAACGCATCCTGTTTGAAATCTTGCCATTACGAAACGGTAACTCGGATGGTCCAGTAATTTTCAAGCTTTATCAGGACCCCTTTACCGAATTTTACCGAAATATATATATTACCTTCTGTAGCTGTACGAGGCCTTTACGATTTACTGGAATCATATCAATTATATTTTAATTCTCCTTTGCTAAAGACTCAAGTTTCGTCTAAGAATGTCATCTAATTTTTTTATAGTAATCTTTTTTTGAACGAAGAGCCTCCTTTTTTTGTCATTAGAAAATTGCAGAATATCTCAAATTGTGGGCACTTTTTTCAGTTTTTTAACTATATCTCGAAAACTAAGCGTTTTTTGATTATATTTAATTATAACGAAATAAAATTAAACTAGAGAACATTTCCTACAAATACATATAATAAAGTCCGGACAATCCATAATGTCGTTACATCATGTTGAAAAAATGGCATTCCTCGACTTTCCGCTAAAAAGTTGAGAACGTTATTCCAACTGCGCACTGGTGTCCTACTATCAACTTCATACACCTTTAAAATCAAATATTTTATGATTACCTGGTATGTCCATTGTCCAGGTTACATTAAAGGAATTATTAAACGTGACTGAGGTCCATATATGGTCAACGGGTCTCCTAGTTTAAACGAAGTCGTACTACTCTTAATTCAAGGGGAAGAAGGTTTTGATAAAATGAAACAAATTTGTAATTTATAGGGGTAAATACTAGATTAGAATAATAATTACTTGTAATAGTATAAATTCTCAGGTGAAATGTCTTGATCGTCATCACTGATCAGTATTTCAACATTAAAGCACCTTCCTTCACAATTCAAACAGAGTCGGTAGTAGTACAACCCAACCTGTTTGCAACCACAATTGCCATTGCAGCCCTTCTGGAACTTGCAGGCAATAAGTTTCAGAAGCCTCTCTTAGGCTGGGTGCTCAAGGCTCGTGAAGGGAATCAAGTTGCACTTAATAACATTCCATCCCCACTGTTCAGGTGGTTGAATATTCCCCAGTCAGTGCTGTACTTGGTGAAATACCCTGTAATTAGGTTGGAAATGTAGCATCCTCTGTAACGGGGATGGATGCTACATTTTCGCTAACCTTGAATGCTGATGATACACTGTTCGTACCGCAGCTTATTAGTTGAAGTGGTGCGATGGTCTCCGCCATACAAGGTCACTAGGAATTCTTTCCCTGCCTCCGAAATTTCTTCTGATGTGGCAAGAGGGTGTCTGAAACGTCAGAACGTAGACTGAGAGGTCAGGATACCTTCTAAGGGGTTTCATAAACTTTACTTTCCCTTGTTTGAAAATAGCAGATGTGTAGTCACAACCACTGACAACATGGATGGATAGTATATGTTCTGCCAGGCATTTCTCGATGGCGCTTGGAGGATGGTAAACAAATGGAAGATTTTTGCCTTTTTCTGTTTTCACAAAATATAGATTGGGAGACGTCAGAGTTTCAATCATAATGACCAGGAGGTATACGAGTATATGCTCACCAACCATTACAACAGTATCTTTCTCTGAAGCAATGGATTGCGCTATTTGCGTAATCAGAGTTTCTGCATCTTTACTTTCTTGCTTCGTGTCAATTTGGGCTGCACGGAATATCTGTAGGAGCATGTAATTAATCTGCTTTTGTTGTAGGTATTAGAATTATAGTAGGCGTATGAAGTTGATACAGGGCGAAGTTAGAATAACGTTTTCAAGTTTTTTAGCGGAAAGTAAAGAAATGCCATTTTTCAACATGATCTAACGACATTATGGATTGTCCAAATTTTAGAGATATCTTAGTTTAACACTTGGTTTTCGAGTTATAGTTAAAAATTTGAGATTTTCTGAAATTTTTTTGTGAATCCGGCGCCTGACGGTTTGGCAAACCTCAGATTCGGATTCAGCAGTTCAAAAAACATAAAGAACCTTTAAGAAAAAACTTTCTTATCGGTTAAACTAAATTTTTTCCTGGAAACGCCAACCTTGGATGACTGAACTATATGGCCAATATCAACTAGTGTAAAGGGCCACACACTCGCCTTTGAACAGCTGTTATCGATAACACAGGTCCACCATTACCATTTTCCTTATTGAAAATGCTCCAACATTAAAACGTTATAGATTAGAATACAAAACAATATTTAAATAAGGACCTATTGTGCTTCGGGCGATATATAAAATTAAAATATAATACAATTTAAAATACTAGTACTACTGAAAGTGCATCTTATATAACTTGCTAACATTCTATGTTGCATAAGATAATTATTAACTTACCGATACCCTTCCTTGGGATTAAGCTGTCTGACGATAATTCTATGCTTTTCTGGCTGGAAAAGCTTCAGCAGCTCCCCAATGCGTTGTAGGCTCTCGTTGTTCTCATACAGAAGAACGAAATCGTTCCATCGCCAAGCCTCAATTATATCCAGATACGTTCTAGTTAAGATATCTTGATACGGGTAGAGGTTAATTGTGGCTCCGTTTGACAGATGGTCGTCCCATCGGACTTCAACCTGTGGAATTTCCTTCGAGTCGCATATTGACGATACCATATTTGAGTTGTCTTCAGAAAAGGGGCCAAAAATCCCCACTATCCCTTCTTCCAGCAGGGCACAAGTCGCCATCATGGCTTGATAAGGATTGTCCTGGTCTATAATTTTGATAACAGGCTCGAAACGAAATGCATATCTATCGCTGCTTCTGATATCCTCTATTGACGCGTTCAGTGCTTTGATGAGTCTCTCTGGAGTCTGGGTTGAGCTGGTGTCGATGGAGTATTTATTCTCAAATATAGCTCCTACGAATGAACGTTACTTGAATTTATGTATTTACGGGTATTTTAATAATCATTAAACTATACTTGTCAATATTTGGAGAAAGTCAAATAGCAGTAATGTAAAAAATACTGTCTACTACCTTCTATGTAACAATCATATTATCATCCTTATATCATGCAAGACAAGTACCTATTCAGCTGGTAATTTCTAAATGGACAGGCAGAATCATGTGAGCAGAATTAAATCATTGTATTGTCTGTATTTGTAGGCTTCAAAGGAGCGTTGGAGGAATAAATACTAATATGATAAATTAAATAAATAACTAAATAGGCTAGGCATATCAGGAAAAAAAATGGGGATTCAGTGGAAAGTTTTGCTATAGTTTGGACTCCATGTTTTTGGGATTATTGAACATGAATTTGAGGTTTGCAGGAAAATACATTTTCCCGGAAAAACTACAAAAAAAACAAGGGTTTTTTTGGTAGTTTTTGCCCAAATTTTGGTACTTTTTTGCCTATATCTAAGAAATGACTCATTTTTTCGACAAGCCTATTTTGAACATTGTTTAAATATACAGGGTGTTTACGAACTGTCTCCCAAGTTCGTAAATACCCTATATAGGTAGGTACAAAATAAAAAACACGAGAATGTACCATAATATAATTTTATTTATATAAGAAAGTAATTTTTGTAATAGGTATTAATGTAATAATTGCAAAAGGTTTTGAACATTTCATATCGATAAATAATTGACTGCAATATAAATATCGGTTTATATTACCTCTTAATATTTGTCTAAAATGAAATTTATCATCTTCTTGACTATTTTTGTCGTTTTGCGCTTTCGCATGTTGAAGATTTCTTTAATATTTTTGTTGATGATCCTTATTTAAAAAAAAATTGCACCTAAAAAGAGTTTTTTAGTTGCTAGATTAAGTGAAGGTACATCATCTTTCAACTTCCACTTATTTATTGGCAATTGCAATATTTTTTCATTAACATTAAAATCACAAAAATTCTTCGAACATATTCTAAAATTTTTAATATTAAAATCATGCATTTGGTAGCATTTTTGCACCCATAATTTGGAAATCTCCCCGGTAGTTGGAAAGCTAAAGTATTTAGCCGACAACAAAAAAAAGACTTCATTTTAAAAATTCTCTTTTTGTTCTAGTTTTATTCATAGACAAAACTAAAATTCAAACAAAGATAAAATTCCAGTTTTATTTATAGACCTTGCATTACTACGATATACCGGGGAATTCGCCAGATGTACCAGAGAAAATGGCGAGTGCGCCCGTCACAATCCTAATTTGTAGATATTTAAATTAATATAAAAAAAATGATAGACACATTGGCGTGGTGCAAGACACGGCTAGACATCGCTAAATGTGCTCAATAGTCCACAGGCTCCTGCTTCGCGTACAACGTGGGTTTGCAGTAACGTGTGCATCTCCTGGGCATTATTTGACCGATCTGCTGCTATCTGACCGTTTACTCTTATAAGGCCTAGCTAGCGTGTAGAAGGCACCTACGTCCTAAGGAGAGTTCAAGGTCATAGCTCTAGGTGCTGTAGGCGAGAGCTATGATATGGTAGGCATATTGGCGTGGTGCAGGACCCGGCTAGGCATCGCCAAGTGTGCTCACTTAAACGTGTGCATCTCCTGGGCACCATTTGAACGCTATGCAGTATGCTAATTGTAGTAAAACTCAGGCCGTTTATACTTGTAAGGCCTAGCTAGCGTACAAGAAGCCTCCACCTACCAAGGAGAATTCAAGGTCACAGCTCTAGACAGCGCTAGCCGGAATAATAGGGCGGTGCGAAATTATAAATACGCTGGACGATGTTTCCTTTGGTTCGCTGATATACATAGCGAATGTAGCTTTGAAAACTTAGCGGTAATACTTTTCTAAATTGAATGTCTTTTCATCTTTTTCTTGGTATTTTATACCGTTTTGTTCTTTTATAATGAGATCAACATTGAATTCTTACTTGTCGTATCGGTAAAGTCACAGAGTCTGATTGGTCCAAGTTCTACGTAATCTTAAATCTCAAGTAAAATATTTTGAAAAACTTAAGGAGCGTTTTGAACTTACTGCTAATGCTAATTAGAAGAAAAACACAACACATGCTCTGCAATTTGATAGTTACTGCAGTAGTTGAAAATTCTAATATTATGATAGGTACTAGATACGTTAGTGTTGCCTTGGATATTTCTCAGACTAGTAGTTAAAATATTACATAAACATAGGTTCATGATTATCAAAACCGTATAAATTTTTGTAACTGGGTGCTGACTAAAATACACGAAGGGCAAATATTTTACAGATATGTATTATTTACTGATGAGTGTACTTTATCTAACACATCTCAACCAAATAGTAGAAATTATCGCCATTACGACAACGAAAACCCTCATTTTAAAATCTTGATTGATAAGCATCATTTTTCTGTCAATGTATGGGCAGGTATTATTGGTCAATACATAATTGGTCTTTATTTCTTAGAAGGAAATCTGAATGGAGAAAGGTATTTACATTTTTTACAAAATAATTTACTTTATCTACTCGAAGACGTGCCATTGGTTGTAATCAGGCGCATCTGGTTTATGCAAGATGGGGCTCCACCACATTATCATGTAAATGTTCCCCGATTTTTGGGTAACTTATTTCCCAACAAATGGAATGGACGGGGTGGTTCAGTCACTAGGCCTCCGAGATCTCCCGATCTAACTTTATTCTCGTCACGTCATTTAGAAAAAGAATTGAATTATGCATAGTAAATAATGGGCGGAATATTGATCACTGTTGAGAAATTAATTTTTAATAGATATTTTTATTGTTATTGTTTATGTTATTAATGTTACAGTTATGGTATCATTGTTGTTCTTTTGTTATTGTTATATTGTTATTATTGTTGCTATGTTATTGTTATTATTCTGTTATTATTAAAGTTATTATTGAAAATTTGTTCTCGTTATTTAACAATACGTTATAGTTCATTTTAAATTAAAAGCAGTTTTTAATTCTTTAAGTACAAGGCTAATTTTATATATAATTTTTAACCAACATTCTGGTAAATCTGTGCCCTGGAAAGAAAATTGCAAACATCTCAAAAACTGCTAACTTTAGCCCCTGCAATGGATATGCCAGAAGAAAGATAATTTAATTTTACTTAACTGGGCATCAAAAAATACAGGGTGTTACATTAGAAAAAAAAGTTTTCGCAGTTTGAAATTAGCTAAATGTGGCATCGAAAATTTAATCCTCGGTATACTATTTTCGATTCTATTTTAATGGCAGAACTTAGACCACTCTATGTTCTTAAGCTGTGCCAAAAATTAAAATTAGATATACCATATCAAAAGTTATAAAGACCCCTATAATCCCCTATAATATAACCTCCATCCAGACCATCTATATTTTTTTGCTTAAAATGGTAAATATCTTGGAAACCTAGTTTTCTGCGGAACATTTACTAACCCTACCCTATGACGTACAACCTTCAAATACATGTAATGAATTTTTGCGTGAAATCGATAAATTTTTACAAGCTATTTTTTAACTTGCAATGTTTGTATGCATATTTGTTCGGGTCAAATTTTGCAACTGAATTTTAAAGCAATTATCCTCAACCGATTGAACTGGAATTTTGCATACACGTTTAGTTTGGATGACAATGCATGGTTAGCAGAGTGACGTCATTTTAAATCCGATAAAGCCGATCGCCCAATATGGCGGAGAAGTAATTTTTTATGCACTTCCATGATATGGGTATGAAATGAAAGGGTTTACTGAGAAAAATACGAAAATAAAATGACGTGACTCTAAATGCAATATGGCGAACTCCCAAAGATGGCGAACTAGTTATTTATTATGCACTTCCATGATATGGGTACCAAATGAAAGGGTTTGCTGAGACGAATACGAAAATAAAATGACGTCACTCTAAATCCAATATGGCGGACTCCCAAAGATGATGGACTATATTTTTTTAAGCACCCCCCATGATATGGATATCAAATGCAGGGGTTCAAGGGGAAAATGGTCGCTATACCAATTTTAAAGAGTTATAACTCGGCGTTATGCATAGTTTGGTGGTGCTCGAACAAATGTTGTAGGGACCGACAACGGTCTGCTGCCGATAAAATATTTTCAAGATGGCGATCAAAAACTTAGTTGCTCCAACCCATCTGAAATTTTGCTATCTCGGGGTTTTTGGAGTTCTCAATTACGATTTTGGGGTCGAATTGTTCGGGTGAAATCTTGCAACTGAATTTTAAAAGTACGCCTTGTTTGGCGTCATACTATGACTTGTGTAATTTGGCGAGATGGGCATCAATAGTATTGGTCTGCAACCTGCTTAGAAGAAAGAAAGCTCCAAAAGCATACCCGGAACTGGTTTAGCCTAGGATGCAACACATGTTTTTGACTAAACAATTTGCGTTCTTCGAATTTCAAAAAATATATGGGGTGTTCTATTTAAAATAAGAAAGTTAGTTGCTGTCCAGGAGATATGGAACACCCATATCCCCACCCATTTATATATATATATATATATATATATATATATATATATATATATATATATATATATATATATATATATATATATATATATATATATATATATATATATATATATATATTAGCTTTGAAATTCTTTGCTATTCATATTTATTTTGTGAAAAGTAATCTTGGGTTTGTAGCATTTCATTACATAGAAATAAGCAAATAGACGAATAAGAAAGAAAACACACTTACCAGTACTATATCTGGACACACATACGGAAATGAATCACTATGCACATGAAAACGAACCACTTAGAAGTTGTACAAGTTCTTTCACCTTTCTTGAGGATCTTCAGAGCAGTATACGATTTATTTCATTGATCATTCATACTTGAATTTAAATTACCAATACACCAACACTTGCAGTGACGTTTTATGACATTAGTTTTTGACGGAACTCATTCTGAGAATACACAAACCTAGTCTACTATTTATATTTGTTCTATTTGAACATATTATATATAAAAGCATTAGGCATACAGTTATCCAGAAGATGTTAAACTTTAAAATGCATAAAATCTTGTTGAACCTATTGAAAAACAACTACTTTTTCCAACTATATGCGGGAAAATATTGAATTATATATACAATAGAGTTCTGAAGCATTCAAAGATTTGACTAAGCAAGCAATTTCTGTATCACTCCCTCTTGTATACACTCCCAGTTGTATAGGTTCAACAAGATTTTATGCATTTTAAAGTTTAACATCTTCTGGATAACTGTATGCCTAATGCTTTTATATATAATATGTTCAAATAGAACAAATATAAATAGTAGACTAGGTTTGTGTATTCTAAGAATGAGTTCCGTCAAAAACTAATGTCATAAAACGTCACTGCAAGTGTTGGTGTATTGGTAATTTAAATTCAAGTATGAATGATCAATGAAATAAATCGTATACTGCTCTGAAGATCCTCAAAAAAGGTGAAAGAACTTGTACAACTTCTAAGTGGTTCGTTTTCATGTGCATAGTGATTCATTTCCGTATGTGTGTCCAGATATAGTACTGGTAAGTGTGTTTTCTTTCTTATTCGTCTATTTGCTTATTTCTATGTAATGAAATGCTACAAACCCAAGATTACTTTTCACAAAATATATATATATATATATATATATATATATATATATATATATATATATATATATATATATATATATATATATATATATATATATATATACATATATATATATATACATATATATATATATATATATATATATATATATATATATATATATATATATATATATATATATATATATATATATATATATATATATATATATATATATATATATATATATATATATATATGTATTAATGACATCCTTCCCCCACCTACCACTTATCCGCGTCTATGACGGCATATTCTAGACACCAAAACCCTCACCTTTTTTAAAAAATAGCGCTGTTTATAGACTTTTCTCAAAAACGATAATTTTTTTACTGTTTCTACTGACCTAAAGGGTGAGAAAATTACAAGTATACAAATTTTCCCCTATTTTTCCTAATATGCTTAGCCTATTAGAATACCTACATGGTAGTGCTGAGTTTCATTAGTTAAGATATGACATTAGTTAAGATACAACATCAACGACGGCAGACGGCATTCGCAAAAGTAGGAGCTGATATCCAACTTACATACTACACTTTCTTAACCTTCAGTGAGTAATCTTTACCGACGCGACGTCAATATTGAGAAATAAAAGTGTGACGGCCCGAAATAAAACGACAAGGTAAAGCAAGATTTACGTAAAGGAATATTCCATTTTCTGGTTTGTTACTATATATACTCGCATTACTATATACTGATTACTTGTTTATAGCAACCTCTAACAGCCGTAACAAACTGATTACCTTACCTAGTTAACGAATTTGTGTTTATTGTATTCGCGTCAGTCATTCGTGAACCGATTTTATGTGATGCGCGTATAGATGCCAGCTAAACTCTAATTACCCACTTAGCTATTTATAAATATCCAACTTATTGTTTCAAAACAAAAGTTTACTCACCTATCTTAAAAACCTCTTCCGCATTACAATAAGGAATGCTGCAAAATAGCACCAATGGCACAATATACACACTTTTACCATGCATTATCACGGTATTCCGTTGATTAATTTCTCACAACTTCTGCTAAACTAACAAACAAGGCCTCCCGAACGGTGTGGACAAGCCGAACGGTTGGATGTTGTGGCTATTTTGGGGACAAATGCTCCATTATGGTTCCAGTAGTATTTCGGTAAGGCGGCGACTAGCCATTCCACAATCACATACTTTCGGCGTAGATTTTCAGAACAGGGCAGATGCTTTACATTTTTGGAATAGCAAATATGGACTACTTCTGGAACCAGTGGCAGCTCCTGCTAAAAGAAATATAGCATTCTGCAATTTTTGCAAAAAAAAACAATTATTTATAAATTAAGTATATACTACGTTGATTTCTGTACGCAAATTTTGCCAATAAAATTGTCTATTTCGAAGATTAAGTAGTCGCAAACAACGTTCAATTTGCTCACCATCGCGAGCATGTCAAAAAACAACTACCATTTGAGATATTTCAGCAACACCCATTCTTTCGCCCGTCATGATCGCCAAAAATGAAGAGCTATTAATTTCCTCTATTATTTGTTCAAGATCTGTCATGATCTGTTGCAATGTATGCTTGAGGCACATCTCAAGTATACATTGCAACAGATCGTTCTGTATTTCGTTGGAGGTTGGAGGAACGAACGGTCATTATTTTTTTTTGGTTTAACCAATTGTTGCGAATTGATTCAAATAAATGCACCGTATCAAAAAGTAACTAAATTCTGTGTTGGACGTCAGAAGGATTGTCAATAAAGCGGGGTAAATCTTGTCTGTTACTTGTATGACTTAAAAGTCGATAACAACTTCGGTTCATTCTGTGATTGTCACAAATTAAAGAAATAATGCCGTAACCAATTTCTGTTAGCGCTTTAATTAAATTTAAAATCATTTCTTTTAAATCAACTACTGATGATTGCTTTACTGGATAAAGAGCAACAATATCTACATTCTTAAAAAAATTGAACTTAACATAAACGCTTGAATTTTAGTAGCAACTTCGTTATGCTCTGTAGACCCGATTAAATCTCCACCCTTATCCTATTCAATTTTAGGAGTAACGTGAATTTCGTCAAATAAAATGTTTACTGTTTTTTCATGGTCTTCCAAATGCTGATTTTTTTTTGTAATGTAGGCTTTTGATTGTTGCATTTTTGTACCAGTATCAGATTTTACGTAAGCGGTTATTCTTTTTAGGTAATCTGTATGAGGAATTGTTAAAATCTGTGAATTTCTCAAAGTATTATATCCACTGGGAAATTGAGAAAAAAAGAGAAAACGTCCACAAAAACATTTTGGTTGAGAATTGAGGACGACGCGTAAATGCTAGTTTTGATTGATCTTTTATGAAATTAAATATTTTCACACGTACAATTTCATCTTTCACGCCATCATCTAACAGGGTTTTTATTGATTTTTCTAAATATTTGCATGCTATTTGTACGCTCTCAATTTTGTCCACAACTTTACTGATGTCATTTGAATTTATATGGCTAAATAAATAATCAAACTGACCATTTTGCGCAAATTAAATCGTTTCCTAATATCCATGAAAATTTTGAAAAAGGAATAATTTTATTGTTACGAAAAAATTCAACTTATTATATTTTTAATCCTATAACAATTATTGTAAAACACGCATTTGAATCGCAATGAACTTTAAAAGAACTAATCAAATTCTCTGAAATATTAAAAAGGAATTGTAACAAATTTTTCTCCTTAAATTTATGTAAAAAGTTGTCATGTAACACATGTCGCCTTTTGTCTGGGTGTTTTCGCTTAACAGGTGATTTTTTTGTCATATAGGACAGTCGATTCGGAAATATTGAAGGAATGGCGTTTTTTTCTCTTATTGAAGGAATGGAAAGTTTTGGTTTCTCTCTAGAAACCTCCAAGATAGAACCATCCCCTAGTCATTCTATCTATTTTTATAATACACGACTCTGGAAAATGCCTAATACAGACTACTGAATGTTTTGTACGGTTGAAGGACTCTCTATGAATGGCTTTAATCCATATTTGTTTGTTTACTCAACTTTTAGAAAATAAAACACGGATATCTAAGTACTATCGTAATTGCTTGAGCATTTAGGTATACAAGATTTAGGAGCCATAATGGAAAAAATTAAGATTTTACTTTTTAAAACACCTGGGTATTATTTTGTTTGTACTTTTTTCTAGAGAATTGCCAATATCTTTATAGCATTTTATTCTAAATTACACCTACCTTAAGTAGTGAAGTATATTTTCAACTAACACGTTTTTTATAACACAAGAAACATACCTTTAAAATTTACACAGAACATTTAAAATTTACACAGAAACATTTCCACTACCGGCATTGGCCATTTGACAGATAACAAGTCGTCACAACGAAAACAAACCACCTTCCGATTTTTATTTTACTGATTTTACGAATTGTCACCAAGAACTAAATACATTTGAGCAGTCTTACACATTCAATTATTATTTTAACTTTATCACAACTAGAGAAATAGAGCTGAAATAGAGCTTTTACTAAGGAAAATCTGCGAAAAACGGACAACGTTTTACAAGTATAATCAACAAGCACTACAAGCAGCGGACAACGCCTTAACTAATATGGAATTCATGGAATTTACATCCGATCTTACGTCTCTATCTAACTTACACATTCTGTATATCTCTATTCTACCATATCGAGAATTTCGTAGGTAATGATTTTTAAAATCCTGGGGTACGACAGGTACTTCATATATGGCTTGATGTAAAATACAGTGAAATCACCAGCCCGGTCGTGTGACGTCATTGTCATCATATTTTTTATTTTCCAGGCCTCTACCTTACGGAGCTCCCATTTCAGGTAAATTATGGCTCTCCCTACGATCGGGCCTTAAACTTTGCCTTCGGGATTAAAAGTACTACTTCAGTTCCGCGGTATATAATATACTATTATCAGCTACTAATACACCATTGTGTCATATTCAAGGTCGTAGGCTCTGTGACGTTACTAAGGAAGGATATACATGACGTCAAGTCATACCCAAAAAAATATAAAAAAATGCGGCGGGATTTTTTTGGTAAAACACTATCACATAAAGTAATATTTTTTTAAGTGAAATGGCCCATTGGAGGTGAATGGAATTTAGAAAAAAAGAAGACATTTAAATCATTTATCACTACTATTTTATAATATAAACATTTTCCTCATTTATTAAAATTAAAAAATGCATTTTAATTGAGCCTTCCTGTAGGTCCTATACCTATACCTATACCTATATCTTCGCTCTAGGTCATTGGAGGACACCTACGCACTTTCTCCATTCTTTCTTTGTCATTGCTAATGACCTAGGAAAGGTTTTTTGAATTACAAATGGTATAGGTCCCCTTTAATTAAGATTTAATACTAGTTCTGTTACTGTTTAGGCTGTTAACGTTACTGTTCAGGCATAAAATCCTTTAGAAATGGTAAATAGGCATCTCGCAAGGCAAGTTAATGTAGGGATATAATGTTATTAGGATACGAAAATACTTGATTGGAATTTTTTGGAATATGACAAGGCAATATAAAAACTGTAAGTATGTGTAATAGGCCGAGCCTACCTAAAAGTAATGAGTAGGGTAAATTACATTTTTACTATTTGAACACTTTGAATTAATTTGTGATTCTGAAAATAATTTTTGTGGCATAATTTCTGAACATTATACTAGGTAATAAAAATAAAATATCACATAATTTGCTTATAGAGAACTGCCAACTATGGAATAGCTTTTTGTTTATATTTAATAAAAACTCTGGTTGGAGTAATAAGTTGCCAATATTATTTTTATAGATAACGCAAATATTATATTTAACGTGTCAGGGTAAGAATAATAGTGATCATCTGTATTTAAAAAAATGGTACCGCGTGAGTCATTAAGAGAGTACGCCGGCCATGTCTGAGGAACTGTATGACGTAGAACGTTGGTTAAAAAAATCTATAACAAAAGTAGACCAGCGCGCCAATATTCTTGGCTATAGATGTGACCTGGATAAGAGGGAGCCGAGCGGTACCATCGCTCTTTACCCCTAATATCTATGTAGGCTGGGATCGACTCGTAAGGGGTAGGGCGCGTGAAGTTACCCAGCCTCCCCCGGTCCTGGCTGGTGGTCCCACCGGCAGAGCCTTGCTTCTGGCACTTCTGGCGCGAAAGACAACTTCGGTTGTCTTTCTTCGCCGGTGTGTATCATCCCCGGGGGTGACATGTTGGGTGTTTGAGGGAACCTTCCTGCCTCTCGCCGGGCTTTGTTAGAGCCCTGCTGCGCGGCATTCAGGTTCGTATGGGAGGATGAGCATTGTGGCTCAGGATGGCGGAGCTCGCGAGATGATTCTGAACTATCAGTTCGCTGGCTGCATCAGGTAGGTAAGGTAAATTAAGGTGTGTGGTTTGACAAGGCAGTCGGCCTCGCCGTCCACTGGATTGGACTGTTTTGATGTCTTCTCGATCCGTTTTCTTTGGTTCTTTGCTTCGGTGTCGTCTGCTTCTTCTCGCATCAGTCGTGCTGAGACATAAGATCGTGATTATCTTATACTTACTCGTTGTTCAGGATCTGGGTCTTTAGTCGCTTGTTAGGTCCAGCTTCCTCTGGATCGTGACCCGTAGCCAGCCGGATAAGCGGATTCTCGTGGTCCTCTGCGATGACGTCGAGCTTCTTGGCGTGGTCCTCGATCATCTCCGTGGCAGTCTTGTACTTCAGGTCCTTACGGATAACCTCGTTGGTCACATACCATGGGGAGTGGACCAGAGAAATCGCTGAAAATTATTTTCAATTTTGTAACATCACCGCTAGAGGGCGCTACAGTAAAGTAAAATTAGAAAACTAAAATATCACCTTAATTTGTTATGATGAGGCATACTGAAAATATGTTCTTGGTAATGTTCGTCAAATTTTTAATAATTTTGGTCTTTAAAGACCAAATGAAAATCACTTTAAAGTATTTTTCATAGCTCTGAAAAATAAGAAAATAAGTGGTGGGGGAAAGGTAAACATATGTAAAGAAAAATGGCGAATACCCCGGTTTGTCTTAACAGAATCAAACAAATTTGATTTCATTGGAAAGAGCAGTTTTTACTTTATCATTGCTGAAATGGAATATGCCAATTTCATTGTTGTCCCGGAAGCTAGGTGGCGCTGTTTGAAATACAAACAAACTTTTCGTTTTTTCTCCGAAATTTCAAATAGAAACATATATTTATTCTCACATAGTTATATAGAGGATCAAAATTTCAAGAAACTAATGAAAACCACAACTCGATATCTTATTTCTAACCGGCGAAATTGATAAAAATATATTTTTACATTAAAAAATTATACCTATTACTCGTAGTGGTCATAAATGGTGAAAATCAGTATGGATAAAGCTAGAAACATTTATTTATCAATTATTTAGATGTACTGCATTGTAGGCAATTCATAAAAACCAGTTAAGATTTGTTTTCAACTGGCCTGATGAACCCATTCAAGATTTGTTAATGAATCATTTCTAATGAATACCCCGATGTTTGAACTGCTTGTCATCAGTCTCTATATAACGGTCAAGTGTGTCACGTGTTACTTACACGGCAGAATCCACACCGATATACTGTGGATTACATTTTCTATTCTAAAAATCATATCTTCCCTTGTCGTTGGTCGGTCTTGAAACATTAACTCTTTCATCCTAGTTAAAAGACAAAAATCCAGACAGGTTGTAATGACATTTGCTGCCTCTTCCAATCCACTTTTGAGAAAATATCTACATAACATTTCCTCACAAGTGGATTAGAAGAAGCAGTTTATTTCCATGGCCCGCTAGGTCACCTGACCTTACCTGCCTGGATTTTTGTCTTTGGGATGAGGTGAAAGATTTTAGCAATTCAAGAACGACCAACGATAAGGGAAGCTATGGTTTTTAGAATAGAAAATGCAATCCACAATATATCCGCTACGGAGCCGTGCACTAACACTTAAGTAGTAGTTTGGAAAGTAGTTTGAACAACTGGGTATTTATTAGACCATCTTTTGAATCGTTAGAACATCTGGATTCATCAGGCCAGTTGAAAATAAATCTTAAATGGTTTTTGTCAATTGCCTACAATGTAATACTTATAAATATATGATAAATAAATGTTTCTAGCTTTATCCTTATTTATTTTCACCGCTAATGACCACGACGAGTAAGCGGTATAATTTGTTTAATACTTTTTTAATGTAAAAATAAATGTTTATCAATTGTTCCGGTTAGAAATAAGGTATCGAGTTGCGGTTTTCATTGTTTTCTTACAATATTTTTACATTTGAAATTTCGCAGAAAAAGCGGAAAATTTGTTTCAATTTCAAACCTAGCCTCCTAGCCTAGCCTCCTAGCTTCCACCGCAACAATTAAATTGGCACATACTATTCTAGCAATGATGAAGTAAAAAATGATCTTTCCAGTGAAACCAAATTCGTTTGATTCCATTAAGCCAAAGCGGGGTTTGATTTGAAATTTGTGAAAAACTGCACAACTATTATATACATGGTGCAACAGTACTTTTGTAGTTTTAGTTTTTTCCCCCTTAATTTTGAGAATCTTTACAGGCTAATTCTGTAAGGAGAGCTTTACAGAATAGGCATTATCAGAGAGGCTAATTCATTATCAACGTCTCCTTTTTTATTTACTTCAATATCTCTATTCATTTGAGGATACGATTTTTTTTAAAAAGGATAGGTACTTACAATATTTTTAGCTTTTTTTATTTTAAACAATATCCTAGATTACAAAGTTAACAGTATCCAAAATTACAAAATTAACAATATCTTTAATTACAAAATGGTAAATAAATCCAACTATACTTACAAAAAGTTAAACTCTTAATAATGGGTATTTCCACCACGAGCACGAATAATTGCCTCCATTCGTCTTGGCATTCCCTCGATTAAATGTTCAATATTGATTTGGTTGATTTGTTCCCATTCATGTGTCAATTCGTGCCTTAATTCATCCAAGGAGATGGGACTAGGTTGCGAATACGTCCACCCATCATGTCCCAGATGATGTGCTCAATAGGATTGAGGTCGGGGATATATGCCGGCCAGTTAATTACATCTAAAGGAATTTATTTCCTACTGATGAGGCAAATGGGATAACGTGCGGATTTAACACCTCACGAATATATCGGTCAGCTGTCATAGGTCCACCCTCAATAAATTCTAATTCTGTACGAGTTTCCACATTTATGCCGCCCTATATCATTATCGCTCCTCCACCATAACTTAACCTTGTAGAAAAATTACCTCGTTCGAAACGTTCGCCTGTCTTGCGATATATTCGCTGACGACCACCAGGCGATTTCAAACAAAACGCAGACTCGGTAGAAAATAAAACACAACTCCACTCATGGAAGACCCAATTTTGACGCTCCATGGCAAATTGAAGATGTGCTATTCCATGGTTTCTATTCAAATGTCGGCCAGTTGCGGGACTTCTAGATCGCAAGCCATAGTCTCTTAATCGCTATTTCATTTACAGCCTCACGTACTTTTTCTAAACGATTTCTGGTCGTTATACCAGTAGCGGTTCTATGACGTAGTATGAGTAATGTTATGAAATGATTATCTCGTATTGGTACACCTTCTTCTACCAGACCTTCGCTTTGAAAAATCGCCAATTACATGAAAACGTTCAACTCTCTGAGTTTTACATCCTATAACACCCAGTATTTTAGCTACATAATATTGTGACCTTCCATCTTGTACTAAGGCAACTGCTGTTACTGCATCAGTTGCAGATAAAGCTATAGTTTCTGAATGCCGACAAGTAACTGTTCAATTGCTCTGCAATATTTATGTACTTATGTACTTATGTACTGAAAAATAACGGTTGACAGTAGTCAATAAGTCAATAAGTCTACTATTAATTAATGATTAACTATGGTGGCCACGATGCTTCGCAGTGACTTACACAAAGACCAAATTTTTAATGTTTCTTTAAAAATTCGTATCTCTAAAACGAATAGAGATATTTAAGTAAATAAAAAAAGGAAACGTTGGTAATGATTCAGTCACTCTGATAAAACATAATCTGTAAAGTTCTCCTTACAGAATTAGCCTACAGTGTCTCAAAATTAAGAAAAAGAAATAAAGTAACCTGTTTGGCCCTGTATACTATAGTTGTGCATTTTTTTCTCAAATTTCAAATCATATGTTTTAAAGCCGGTAATTTTATAATCGTCGAGTTCAGACTAAGGATAAGAGAGTTGTCACACTTTAAAATTAGTCAACATTTTTTAATGGATCGAATTTTAAGTCGGTGAGTGTATTTATTATATTTATATAATACCACAAAATATTACAAAAACAATTTTTTCCGTAGATCGTTCAAAAATTTTGACATTCTTGATAAACTGCAGTGAAGAAAAAGTCAACATTTTCATATAGATACCTAGTCATTGCTAGGCAAAAAAATTGTTAGGAAGTATATATTAATTTCTGAAAGGTAAGGGAATAAATATTTCCTTACAGTGTAAAACAGTGTTAGTGTACTGTAAAAAATATGTAAATCATGTTTTTTACATTTTGAAATATATTCTGAATATTTTATGTTTCATTTCCAAATATTTAACAATTAGTAGTACCTACTATTATTGAAAATTGGAGGAACATTATGAGAGCTAAGAGACACATTCTGAAAAACATGTAAACTAGTTGGGTCATTTTGTTGAATTCGCCCTCATCGATTAAAGTGTACCACTACCAAAGGCGCATTATCTTATTGATAACCGATGAAATCTCGTTTTGATGGATATTTATAGTATATACGGTTTCTGCCTTAGCAACGGGCGATATTCGATAATCCTATTGAAATTCGAATGCCTTAACTACGATATTGACGAAATTGTAGGTTATATAGTAGCAATTTTATTAACACAAAATATTCAATATTTATTGGAATATTTCTTAATGATTGGGTTCCAAACCACAATCTCATTTTAATACTTTACTTTATCAATACAAAATGAGTTACAACTTGTCTTGTCAAAATAAAAGTTAAAAATTTAATGTCACGGTATTTTTTTTATTTTTAAAAATAATTCGGGGATTCTCTAACCAAATATAATACGGGATAGGGATATCTCCAGATTTTCCTTGCCATCTTATACGCGTGTTTGTTGTCATAGAAAATTTTTGGAATCATCGACAAGCAAAGGACGGGGCATACGGAAAATGGCCCTCGGTGAAAATGTCCCATATTCCAGGATATTATCGAAAAATCGATGCTGATAAAAAGTCTCCATGGGCCCAAGGTCCACAAACGCGATCCGAAGGAGCGGGAGGGGAGGGGAGCTTTTGATATATACCTTCATATATACTTTCAAATCATATCTATTATGCATATACATAGGTTTCTGTATGATTTGATACAAGAACAGATAACAATAAATGCCGCTAGTATCAGCATTACGCAAGGTGCACCACGTGGAGGTAAATAGGCCGACCTCTTTTTTTTGTTTTTTTAAATTTTTTTAATTTTTTTTATTTTTTCCTTGTTTTTTTTTTGACTTCTAACACTTTTTCTTATCATCTATCAACAATATAGATTGTTGATAAAAAAGGACTCTCACTTACCGCGTGACAAAAACTAATCAAGGAAGGTATATGTGAAAAGCTCCCCTCCCCTCCCACTCCTTCGGATAGCGTTTTCGGATCTCGAGCCATGGAGACTTTTGATCAGCATCTTTTTTTGGATAATATCTTTGAATACGGGATATTTTCACCGAGGGCCATATTCCGTATATTAAAAGCTCCCCGCCCCTCCCGCTCCTTCGGATCGCGTTTTTGGACCTTGGGCCCATGGAGACTTTTGATCAGTATCGATTTTTGGATAATAGCTTCAAATATGGGACATTTTTCACCGAGGGCCACAAGTTTAAAAATTCAACATAGATATATTTCCATAGCAACACAACCTTTCTTTTTCTTTAATATTTACAAAATAATTTAATATATTCAGCCACAGGTCTGGACTCTGTGTCTAGTCTAAGTAAGTAGATAAGTAGATTAATCTCGGCTTGCCTAGACCTAGAATTCTTCGTAGTCGTTCAGGAATGTAGATTTTCCTACTATGTATATAATGTATTTAATTTAATGTATTTAAAATTTTATATTCATAAAATTCACACAAGAAATGGACAGAACGTGAACAGTCAATGTGGCAACTATGCTTGCGTCAAATGTATTGAATCCACTTTTCTCTCTTCTGGAAAAAATTCCGCCACAGTAAAAATCCGTGCCTTCTTCTTCATGTTTTTCGTATAGGTCAACATCTTCTATATATGATCATCTTCTGAAATATTGTCGTTAAAGTTTAGCAAATCTGATTCTGAATTTGAATAAATGCCTCATGAGACTAAAAGAACACTTGAAGATAAAAGAGGATAGTTGAACTTGTAGATCATATTTTTTATTAGTTTATCACATTAAAGAAAAACTCACACCACATTATATAGGTGATACTTGTTTTTCATTTTTTTTCCATATTACTTAAGAGTATAGAAATGGAATTACACTAAAGAAAATATACGAAGCTCCAGAAGGGGGCTATGTGTTTATAAAAAAAAACAGACTTTTTTCTCTGAATTCAGACTTTAGCCTCTGAATTTAGACTTTAAACTTTGATTTCAGACTTGAATCTCTGAATTCAGACTTCCTCTCTGAATTCAGACTTTTTCATATAGAGGTTATTTATTTTATTTAATAAAATGTTACTTTTTTTAAATTTGTATGCTTTAAATTTAATATGTAACATTAAAAACATGATTAAAGTGAGTACTAGAAGCACTGACCATTTCAGCTTACATTAATTTGCTTTGCCTAATAAGTTCGATGTATACATCCTTTTTTAGACTTTAAACTTTGATTTCAGACTTGAATCTCTGAATTCAGACTTCCTCTCTGAATTCAGACTTTTTCATATAGAGGTTATTTATTTTATTTAATAAAATGTTACTTTTTTTAAATTTGTATGCTTTAAATTTAATATGTAACATTAAAAACATGATTAAAGTGAGTACTAGAAGCACTGACCATTTCAGCTTACATTAATTTGCTTTGCCTAATAAGTTCGATGTATACATCCTTTTTCGTCTAAATAATAAAATCACACCGGCTTCTATTAGTTACATATGTAACTGGCATTGAAAATAAAACTAGTGACTTTTATTTAAACAAAACAATTCCATATTTTTTCTCTAAAAAATCTGCTTTTGTTGGTACATCATGCCTGATAATGAAAGGGTATTTAATTTCGATCACCAAATCCAAATCAAAGTTTACTCCGTTAGGGCTAGAAGCCAAGAAATTATATATGTGATGAATTCAGGTTCCAGAAGCATCGATTTAATTACTAGTTTGCATTATGTAAGCTTCTTTATCAGTATACTATAAATCATACCCTAAAAACTTCAGTGAGGATAGTTTAAGTGGTCGCTAATGAAGACTTTGCAAAGGAAAGCTTAAGGATATGTTAAGCAGTCCTTAATGTCGGTGCAAGCAAAACTTGATTTTATAGGTTGCTTAGCTGTAAGGGTCCCTTAAAATTGGTGGTGCAATCGGCCATAAATTTTATAATTAACAATGTATTGAAAATGAACTTTTTTTCACGTTTTGCTGTATATCTTAGCTACTGAATATTTTTATTAGGTATATATATTAAATAAGAATTTTAGGTGTCATTAAGCACACATAACACGTTATGACCATTATATTATTATTAAACAAAGCGACATATTACATCATATTACACCACGTTTGACAATGACAAAATGAAAGTGAATTT
>CAXKVY010002067.1:2500-97740 GCA_964058915.1 Tetropium fuscum
TACAGCTCGCTTTTGTTTCGATCGAAACCGAGAAAAAAATAACTGAAAACTATGTGCATCTTGTATCGCGGTTACTTCGTGCTCCTAGCTTTTATGGCAGTGCTGGGATTGCGGACCACCGAGGCTAGAAGTGAGTAATTTTAATAGTTTAATAAATAATAATTTTAATTATAAAATTTGTTGATTTGTATATATATATATATATATATATATATATATATATATATATATATATATATATATATATATATATATATATATATATATATATATATATATATATATATATATCTTTTTCATCAGATTTATTGTAACATATCGCTGTTTCATCAAAATTTATTTCTCATTCTTAAAACATTATTTTTTCCGTATGATATCCATATTTGCCAATACTTCAGAGGTCGCTTTTTCCAAAACATTTTAAACTTTTAGCAAATTTTGGTCGCTGGAACCATTTTCACCATTATGATAGTTGTTATAATAGGTTTTTCAGATCTCTCAGACTATCTCTATAGGGTTAAATTGTTAATGGTATGGAGGTAATACTCAATACTTGGTTGATTTCCATATTCATCTAAGGGTTCAGCGACAACATATCGGCGTTGAGCTGGGCCACTACTCTTGCAAATTTGTAATAACTAGACCTTACAGCAAGGTTGACTTTGAAGTCAACCTTGCTGTAATGGATGTTTCAGTCGCCACGTTTGTAATTGTGGTGTGCCCCAAGAAGAGTTGGGTATCTTCTCAGCAAGTGCGCTGTAGTAGGTATTGTATTGTATTGTCCAGGATAACTAATGACGGTTCTTCTACTATGGGTATCAGTTTCTCCAAAACATTTTCAAATGGGTTTTGGATAATATAGAATCATGGTAGGTAATCGGCGATTTTTAATTTTGTTGAATATCTTGTATCGCGATTTCCACAATGCCATGTTCAATTGTTCAGTGCAGCATGTAATATGATAGATATTTTTCCAGTATTTGCCTGTCCCTTGCTACAGCTTTTCACAAAATGCGGTTGTTTTTTTATTTTTCTTGTATGTGAAAGAACACAGATTTCAATTTTTCTTTTCACTTGTTAAATTGTTATAATTTATAATTGCTATAATGTTGTTGTATTAGGAAATTCTGATAGTGCATCTTGCAAATAACCCTAATCCATCATGAGGACGTTGTCTATTATACTGTACGTATTTTCTTCCGTTCCAAGTGCACTATAGCATCTTGATGTGTACAGTAAGTACAGTATAACACTTTTTGATGCATAAGCGTAAGCCTGTAAGCACGTATGTCGGGCGGCTGCTCTTCGTCAGAAAGCACTAGGCCGATGAGTTGAAAGAAGTTGAAATTTTCACTAAATGTATTTGTTATGCGCCACTTAATTTCATAGGAAACGCTATGAAAAACTTATTGAAACAGTTAATATCAAAAAAAAATATTGTCAGATTTTCTTGTTAAATTTAATTAAAACATATTATGATATAAAAGACTAAATTAGAGTACGTAAAATACAATTAAGTAGGTTAAGCGAATAATATATTAGCAAGAATATGTTGACTGGACGGTCCAAAGAATGGATCAAGTACTCCAAATAGATGAAGGGTCGGGTGTCTATACATACCCTCACAAGTATTTGTGGTTTTACACCCCTAAAATTACGATAGCTGCAGCAATGGGCTTGACAAAATATCACACGGAAACAAAATACTAAATGGGTTGGTCTGACCTTATATTCCTTAAGTAATCCTGAATCCTTCCTTTATTTAGAGTCCCCTCAGGGTAACGTTCGGGCTTTGAAATTGAATCGCTGGTTACTTGATGTATTTTGATGTTTTTGCCACTTCTCTGACGGACTCGTAGGAAATTATACTTAGATAGTGGTTAAGATAGTCAATCTAGGAAGCCGGTGAATGTGAAATATTTCGCCAAATTTATATTACTCCACCAGAAACGGCTGCTAATATGCACCAGACACATGATATCTAAAATATTACATCCACGTCGATCCTGTAATCGGTTTATTGCATATATGGGCAACCGGCCCCCGGGCCGGATCCGGCCCTCCACCACCTTCAATCCGTCCCGCGAGAGACTCAAAATTCAAGTAACGATATCAATTCAAGTCGATGAATAATATTATTAAGCGTACGCAGTGGAACGCCACAGATCAAGTCAGAAGTAGCCGTTAAAAAGAGACAAACAAACATTCGGGAAGCCGCTCGTGCACTTGAAGCACTCTCTCGTACGATCGAGAGTATTCTAGTTGCTTATTGGAGGAATATATAAACCTCTCAGCGCGCATATCATCTCATTACTTCTTAACAACTGATAGAGTTCGCATCGCATATTTGCGTACGGTGAAGAGTACGACGCGGGAAATATTCAAGTAAATTTCATCAACATGCCTATTTTCCTTCCCCTTGCCACCCTTTAAGCTTAGAACACCGGGATTACATCTATTCAACGCAGAAAGGTCCACATGGATTGATATGAATAGAAAACAGCCCCTCTCAATAGATTTTCGATAATAGAGCTTCACTATTTTCCATCCCCTTGTCACCCCTGTAAACTTGGATGTTCTAAGTTTACGGGGGGTCTAATTTCTAAGGACTATATATATTCAAAGCAGAAAGATCCACCCTACAACACCCACCCAAATCATCCCGATCTGTGAAACCTTAGCTTTTTTATAGTGCTTTTTTAAAGTACTTTTTTAGGCTCTTAATGTTTCAAAATTGACAACAGCTACAGAGCTACAAACATAACTTCATTTCTATTAAATGGAACACCTTGTATATTGTGACATCAGTCGATAGTCCTTTATTTGTTGACTTAAAAAATATATACATGTCTCATATTTTGACTTTGTCTTATTGAGATATTAAATATCAAACTTATTTTTACTTTGTTTTGGTTAAAAAAAGAAGACCATATTTTAGTACCTACTAGAAAACAATAACAAACAACATTAAACATATATTACAAAAAAAGTAACAAAAAATATATCGAACTATGTCAAAAAAATAGGCCTTATAACAAAAATTGTTCAAAATGTCCTTCTCTTCCTTCTTGAGGAAGACACAGCCGATATTTATTTTTTCAAATTCTCGTGGCTGTTGATAATAAAACTCTGTTTTATATTTAATTGGTTTATGGTATCCCTAATCCTGATTTTTATTTCTTCAATATCCCCAGAGGAAAGTGTCCAGTAAAGACAGTCTAGGCTATTTGGCGCCAATCATATCGGGCCAGATTTTCCAATCCACTGTTCATATTTATTATTTAAAACATTTTGCACACCGCGGGTGTTATGCGGTGGAGCTCCATCTGGATGCCAAATAATAGAATTATATTCCGCTAAAGGTATAATTTCTAAAATGACTTCTATTTCGTTCTTTAGAAAATTTAGATATAATTATCTATTAAGGTTGTTATAAAAAATTTGCCCCAGTATTCTATTTTTTAAAATTCCACACCACACATTCACGGACGTCCTTGAAACTTAATGTCCTTGATACTAATGGGGATTTTCGTCACTCCAATGATGGACGTATTTTCGGTTGAACACCCCCCCTGTTGTAAAAGTGGCCTCATCAGTCCATACAATTTTATTTAAAAAGTATCATTTTCTAGCCTCTGTATCATATCTCTACAAATATTTAATCTTAACATTTAATCTTAAAAGCCGTTTTTGATCTTCAGTTAATCTTGATACTGGCCTGCATTTGTAGGGGCGCCACTTTGCCGAGTGTAAGCACACTACCAATTTTATATTTTGATAGTCCAAAATCGTCTTGAATCTCTGATAGATATGGTATAATATTCTTGAAAGGGATCTCAAGATACTCTTTTATCTTGAGATGCCTCTCTTCCATATTTCTGACTCTTCGTTAACGTCTTTTTAGATCCTTTTTTCTTGGAAAGATTATAAACATTTGTGAAAGTATTTCGTAAAGGCACATTCCGTAATCCAAGCCTAATGCATTCTCTTCTAGCCTCACCAGCATTTTTACTATTTTTTTATATATAACTCTAGTATACGCGCTTTTTCTTCAGTAGAACAACCCACAACGAAATGATGTTAAGTAAGTGTTATTACAAAAATCATTCCTACATTCGTTGACATATGTCAAAGCCGATTGTCGTTTGTCCATAGCCACCTCATAATACGTCTGCAGATACAAAATCGCATGTATGTAAAATCTTATGTTTGACATTTAATATAAATCCATAACAAAGTCAAAATGTGGGACATGTATATATTTTTGATATCAGAAAATAAAGGGCTATCGACTGATGTCACAATATACAAGGTGTTCCATTTAAATAAATGAGGTTATATTTGTAGATCTGTTACTGTTGGAAAATTTTGAAACCTTAATATCCTAAAAAAGTACCTTCGATAAGACCCTACAACCTCACCAGTTGATTTTCTTTGTCTCGGCAGGTAGACAGTGTTCCCCCTTGTCAAAATATAGAAGGACACCCTGTACATATAAAACATGGGCTAAAATCTCGTAAGCTGAAACAGATATTTACATTCCTTGTATTTTTTAATTGCCTTGAACCGAATATGATATTTCTACAATGGTTTTAAATCGCTGCAGATCGGAATGTGAAAACTGATAGCCCAACACTGCACGTGTGACACACAGTACGACTTGAAAGCTTTATTTCAGTAGCAACCTTTATAAATCGATTTATACAAGCTTTCGTTCAGAAGACAAAAGCCTTTGAAATAAATAATAAAAGAAATTAAACTTTAGAGGTGATACTTTAAAGTTTCATTTCGTAGAGTCTCACCCGTTAGTATGTAAATATTAAAATACCCAAAAATAAATGAACAGTAATAAAAACATGATAGTTCGATAGAATCGACTAACGTTCGATTGATATGTTTGAAAATCAGCTAACATAAAGACAAAAGTGGACGTCGCTTTCTTGTATATTTGACAATGTATCTAATTAGAGTTATGATTATATTAGTTATAATATTTAATTGTTTTCGTTTCAAGAACATAATACATACACTTGGATAAGTATTTTCCACGTCAGTGTCTAGTTCCTGTCTAGTTCTAGTTCCGCCAGAGTCCTTATCAGAGTCCTGCTTTCATTATTGATACTGATAATCATCGGCATAACGTCTTTGAAATCCACATTAATTTATTAGATCTCACTCGGAAGAACAGCAGTTTATCACGTTCACCTGAAATTAAGGAGTTTCCGTAATTTTTGTCACACGTTATAGACAGCTTAAACGAGCTTCACTTCGAATTAATATCGATACTTGATATGTTTGATAGTGCGGTTCTCTTTAATAAAACTGCAATATCCCACACATATTAAGAACAAGCAATGATTTTCATTTGTTAAAGACTGTGAGATAATAATAATATAAAACCTTATGCATTTGTTTCTAGCAGTGGAATTAGCTTGATATCCATAATGAAAATATATTTTATCAATCCTTATTTTGAAATAATCATATGCTTATTGTAATTAAGCCGGAAATTATTCCGAATTGATCCGCTGATACAAGTTAACAGTTGGCTAGTCATATATTACACGAGCCAAATAGGTAACAGAAATCTGTTGCCAGGTTCTCTCAATGAATACTAAGTTTTAGTTTAGTTTAGTTTCGTGTTAGTAATTTAAGTTTTGGGTGTAATAATTATTTCTGTATTGATGCCCGACACATTGGCATACCTACGTGTGTTCGATTCGATACCGATTTGACAGAAAATCCATTGCCGGTAATTGCGGTAGCTTTCATATCGGTGTACTGTAGAGAAAACAATACACCTCCACGCATATTATATATGATCTACAGCAGGTATGGACAACCTTTGCTTAGCTGAGGGCGTAATTTCGGGACTTAATAAGGTCGCGAACCGCAGACAAGAAATAAGTAGGCAGTAGTGAATAAAAAAGCCACAGCAATTCACACATTTTTTTATATACTAATTCTGACAGCATAATCAAACATATAAAAAGCACATTCATAAAAAACGATAGAAAACTCAAATGAAAATTAATGAGATAATTGAGTTTGAAGCTGAGAAACAAGATGATCAATATTGGGGTTAATATCAGTAGTACATAGGGGCAAAGTGTATTTCTAAATTAACATCTGTAAGCCGAGAACGATACTTATTATTATTAATTTTCTTGATTGAAAAAAGCGGCTCACATTTTTACGTGCTTCCGATTTTTTCGTGCGAAAACTCTCAGGTGTCGATACTTTTCTTCTGAAAGGTATGTTCTGTAAAATTTGCTTAGTTCCACATCATCAAATTTCGTCTTCAAATATGAGTCTTCTTGAAGTTCGATCAACTTCATTTGTAGGTGAAGCGGAGCATCTTCCACATTACACTTACAAGGATTTGCAAAAATATAGAAAGTGCTATCCATATTCTTAAAATCGGAAAATCTTGAATTGCTCTGACAGTAGTTACAGTTCATTAGCATTGCGACCGTATTCAATGTTTTCGTGACTGGATAATATTAAAAAATGAAAACAATTTTTACTTCTCATTTGTGTTTCCCACAAGCGAATTTTGTTTTGAAAAGCTTTAAGATGACTGAACAGCTGATTTACCAATTGCCCTTGTTTTTGAAGCTTCAAGTTCAGGTTATTTAAGTGTCCTGTGATGTCTACCAGGAATGCCAAGACACATAGCCAAGTTGGATCACTAATTTGCGGCAACCTTTTCTGTCAAAAGGTCATAAAACTTTTTTGGCATTTTACCTTTGCTTAGCCACCTTACTTCACAATAATATGTCACATCATCGTGTTCTGTAGAGAGTTAATCCAAATATGCTTTAAACTGGCGATGGTTAAGACCGCGGGATCTAATGAAATTAATGGTATTTACTACCACATCCATAACATTCCTCAGTCGAATGAACGAGTACAAGTTTTGTAGGTGAATAATGCAATGCAGAATTATTAAATCACATTCTCTCAAATTCATAGCGGTTGCTCTTTCCTGCAGAATTCCGATAAAACCTTTACGTGAACCGACCATTGAAGACGCTCCATCTATGCACACTGCAAATAATTTACACCACTGCAACCTATATTGCTCAAAAGTATTTTGCACATCTGTAAACATATCTTTTCCAGTAGTGGTTCTCTTGTGGCGGCCGTAAAGCCAGTAATTCCTCTGTCACTGCAAATTCTTCTTCAACACCTCGTATAAAAATAGCTAACTGGGCTGTGTCAGATAAATCTGTACTCTCATTTAAAGCAATCGAAAATGCTTGAAAATCAACCAATCTATCGGTCAATGTTTTTTTGATATCACTAGCCATCATATCTATACGTCGAACAGCAGTTCGTCGTGATAAGCTCACTTTCTCAAACTTTTCTTTCTTTTCTGGCCACAAAAGTTCTGTAACATCTACTAGGCATTCTTTAACAAACTGTCCCTCTGAAAATGAATTCGATGTTTTCGCTATTTTGGAACTAATTATAAAACTAGCTTTAACAGCACTGCTTAGATTTGATTTTTGTGAATGGAACATTTGTTGTTGTTTCCCTAAATCGGTAATGAGTTTTTTTATTTTATCTTTTCTTAACTGGCCTGTGAGTAAATTATATTGCGCAAAATGCTTGCTGGAGTAATGCCGCTTCATATTGTATTCTTTTAAAACAGTTTCATTTGAACAGTTTCAAGAGTTTCAAATTGTTTCATTGCACAACAAACACATAGGTTTACCAGGGTGCAAGATAAAAAAGTATTCATCAGTTCATTTGTCTTGCAATTGACGACATTCTGTGTCCACTTTCCGCTTTCTTAAACAAGACATGTTGATAGAATTTGCTGTAATATTTCCCGCGTCGTACTCTTGACCGTACGCGAATATGCGATGCGAACTTTATCAGTTGTTAAGAAGTAATGAGATGACACGCGCGCTGAGCGGTTTATATATTCCCCCAATAAGCAACTAGAATACTCTTGTACGACAGTGCTACAAGAGTACGAGCGACTTCCCGAATGTTGATCTGTTTATCTCTTTCTAACGACTATTTCAGACTTGATCTGTGGCGTTCCACTGCGTACGCTTAATAATATTATTTATCGATTTGAATTAATATCGTTACTTGAATTTTCTGAATCTCTCGCGAGCCGGATCTGGTGGAGGGCAGCTGGTGGAGCGGGAAGCTGGTGGAGGGCCGGATCCGGCCCAGGGGCCGAGGGTTGCCCATATATGATCTATAGAATTAATTTACTGTCAATCTTCTGCGAGCTGTTGTAAAAGTTGTATCTGGGTACATTTAAAGTTTGTAATAGTGGCCCTTTGCGTTGTACCTGACCACAATTTTTGATCCAATGGAAGCATTAGCTGATATCTACGGCTATGAACCCAGCGTTTTAATATTTCTATTTATCGACTATGTTAACTGAGAGCATCGCAGACCTCTTTAAAGAAATATTTTTTCAGATAAAGACAGTTACTGTTGAAATTAGAAGACGGGGGAGGAAATGCATTAGAAATAATTGGTCTCATTTCGAACACGAATAATGATACATTTCTTCTGAAATGATTTCTGTTTTAAATAAAATTTTTGAAACCATAGCCTTGTAATTATTGAAAGAAAGGGAATAGTGAAGAGGTTAAATGAAAACATACTGCCGATTGATAGTCTTTTGACCTCGCAGCAAATACACGTAAAATCGGTTTCGGTGAAATTCTTTAAAATTTTTGTGGAACGTAGATTATAGGCTATTGATTATGTACGAAATAACACGGTGAAAGGAAATAAGACGTGCGCGGGTTTTGATCAAAGGAATCGGTCAATGGGTCATTTAAGAAGAAAAAAACCACGAATTGGGGATAGGGGTGAAAACGCACCCTTTTCAGTTTTTTCAATATATCTCACAAACAAAGCAAAATTTCGATATACTTTATATGAAACTTTTTGTAGATAATTGCGTTTTTAAATTTAAAAAATTTAAAAAAATAAAATGAAGAATTTCATTTTTGCCTATAACTTTTTTTGTAGCCAGAGATAGGTATAGGAATTATTTCATAGAAAAAAAAGGAGACAAAATTTTCTTTAAAATGATGGGTAGAATTTTTTTTAAAAAAAATGGGTTAAAAATTGACAGAAATATAGCTATGCAACTGAAGAAGAAATAAGTTCAACACCAGAATGTATTGCAGCTTCGTTGTATGGGCAAAGGTAAACATGACCCTAAGCAACTGTCGCTTCCAGAATTTTTACAAAATATCAAAAAGTGCAAAATTTTTTCTGGCGCAATTACCACCAGCACGTCATGTCTCAAACAGAATGCCTTATGAACTTATTTCCAACTCCAGCAGTGGCAGGGAAATCACTTACACTCTCTGAACTGGGGTTGAAAAAATTCTAACTATGGATTAGTTGTGATTGAAAGTAAAAAATAATTACGTTTTTCTACTACTTTTACTACGTATAATACAATCAGTTTGTTAGACCAACCAATTTACTAGAATGCAATCAATTTACTATACAATTATTGTTATTTTTGGAGTAGGTGCCAGCCAGCTAGCCAGCCGCCTTAAATCCCAATAATAAAATTGATACACATTATTAAAGTGTCGCACGCGAGCGAACCGTTTCAAACAGGTTCAATGTCGTGACGCCACAGCCTACAATTTACAAACGATGAGGAGACCGATCCGGTGGGCTACGTGGGCTCTCAGCACTCGACCGCTTGATTTCATAGTTCATTCGGCCGCTTTCCGGGGCAACGCCTACCGATTGTTGTAGGTTGTGATGTCACAGCTCGTTTCGGGCCGTCTCAATTTCATCGCTGATCGTTTTCTATCAATGTGAGTTCTCTGTCAAAACTAATGTACCATAAAAATATCACTGTGAGAATGGTAGGTACTGATACTAAATTCAAGTATGAACTACCAACTAAATAAACCGTACATCACTCTGAAGAGTGTCAATCAAGGCGAAAGAACTTCTAAATGATTCGTTTCCGTATATACGTTCATATACAGAACGGATAAATATCTTCTTTATCTTTCTTCTGTCCGTGGGTTGTCATTGAACTCCACCTAAACGGCTGGACTGATTTTTATGAGGATTAAGTTGATACGAGAATGGTTTTCAGCTTCACAATTTGATCTGATAGAAAATATGTTTTCAATTAATTTACATATCTATAAATTAGGGTTGTGGCCGGCGCATTCGCCATAAATTACGAAGTTCTGAGGTAACGAATATAAAAAAAAAACAAAAAAACCATACGGTTGTGTTGAGAACCGCCTTTTTTTTTCAGTCGGTTGAAAACGTAATTCTAAATTTACAAGAAAAACAAATAATAATTCCTATTCCACGGTGCGCCCTTGTCAAGCTACTAATTTTTCAGGTAACACTTCGTACAACACAAAACCGCAAAAATGCAGGTTCAGTAGCCTGTGAAAAATTTATCAATATTTTGCCCCAGCATCAGCGACTGTAACATCTTGTAATTGCCTTGTCATTGATAAAATTAATGATGTAAATGTATAGTTTATGAACGCGTTTTCCACCAATTTTCTATAGTATCACAGTTTCCTTGAATGTATATTTGCACACCTAAAATTTCTTGTATATAATTTCATTAAAATATATCCCCAAATATTTCCTATTGGACACAAGTCTGGCCTCTTAGCTATTCGAAGTATGTGTGGGCAATAAGGATACTAAGACCAGCTTTGTTACCTGCTGAGAAATAAAAGAATATTTAAGTAATTCCATATTTAAAAAATCCTAATGTATGCAACGACAAAAGGATACAGAACATATGTCTGCAATCTACAATTTGTTAATTTAAAAATGTTGAACAAATATTTCTCTATTTTAAATTCATATTATGCTTATATACATTAGGGTGTTCTTTTTTATTCTTTTTATTTTCGGTCCCATTGACTAATGATTTAACATTGGACCTAAAATAATTTCTCCCAAAATTGTGGCTTCCTAGATCAAACCTGGGAACGACGCAAACCGAGTTTGTTTCCCATTTAATTAACATGGGAAAATCGAAGTTTTTACTCAAACATGAATAGCAGGTAGAAATTTATGATAGCAGCATTTTATAGAGAATTTAAGTTCCCACAAAAAGATCCTTAGTACTAAATCCGTGAATTCATTATTTTCAAAGATATGGTCGTTTAAACATTATCTTAAAAATCGGATTACATTCCATTAATTTTAAGGAAAGTTATATCTAAAATATTTTGGACTGTCCTATTGATATTATTTGAATAATATGGAGTCTAATTTATGATGTTGATATTTAAATTTTGTGCCTCGGAAGTGAAGGTGAAAAAAAGGAAGACAAAGGAGACAAAAACTAACATAGGAGACAAAACTAAAACATAAGAGACACAAACTTTATTTAATTGTTGTGATATTTAATTACTTCACCTAAATTCGATTTTCTGTAATGTTTTGAAACTCTTCTGACTTTTCTAGTTTCTCTATTGTTCGTTCATTCGCTTCTCTTGGAATTCTCTGAAATTATACTCGAGACAACATTTCGGAGAATTAAAAGAATTAAAGATTAAAAACTTATTGAACCAGATTTGACATTTGAAAAAACAAAAATAATTAACTATTTATTATTAATTTAGTAATAATTAAGCGCTAAGCGAAGATTTTAATAACTGTTTAACAATGAATGAAGAACATACTCAATATTTGTTACAAGTAGTGAAAGACCATCACCAAAAATATCCTACTTTTGATAAGAAAAATTATTTATACAAACTATAGAACATTTGTTTAAATTTAAAAAGTTCATTAAAAAAGCCTATTTTATTTCACATAAAAATAATTATAGTTATTTTAATGCAAGATAGATTTCTTAATTTTTTTTCAATGAAAACTAAAAAATGCCGTAATTTATTTATGTTGGCTTAAAATTTTTGGAAGCCGTTTTACCGGAAAATGAATCATCAAATTCATCTTGCCTCAATGATTTGTATTACCCTCCTATCCTCTAGCATGAAAAATTTTTTTTATAGTGTACTTGTACGTTTTAATATGGATATAGCTTTCCGTAAAATTAATTGAATGAAATCCGATTTTTAAGAGATGTTTAAATGAGCGTATCGTTGAAAATAATGAATGCACGGATTTAGTACTACGGTCCTTTCTTGTAGGAAATTTAATTCTCTACAAAATTCTACCATCAGAAATTATTATTAAACAAATTTTCTACCAGTTATTCATGTTTGAGTAAAAACGCCGTTTTTCCCATGTTAATTAAATGGGAAACAAACTCGGTTTGCGCCGTTCACAGGTTTGATCTAGGAAGCTGAAATTTTGGAAGAAATTTTTCAGGTCTAATGCTAAAATATTAGCCAATGTGAGTATTTAATGAATGTATTATAATTTATGTATTATTTTCAAACAACAAATATTATTTATTATATTATAAAAGAAATTTTCTCTAAGATGGTCCATTTTAGCGATATGTAACAAGGATCATTAAAACAAATCGAATGCAGTTTTAAAATGATACCACTCCAAAATCTATCCAAAATATCTATCTTTAAAAAATCTGAAGGAAGCAATGAGTGACAAGGGCGCTCAGAATGCCCTTGATTTTTTGCGCGAACATTCGAACTTTATATACACGTTGCAGTGAACTGCTCTTCTATATAAAATAAAAACGTTTATTAAACCATCTGGGAATCTGGGCTTGGGAACATTTAATTTAAATCTTAATATTCTGCATAAAACTGATAAATTCAACATGCAAAAGAGTTATTAGCGTGGAAATCTGGCCGCCCGTGTTGCGTCCATCCATAACTTGGCTGTATGTATGAGTGAATAATTTAATAGGGGTTACAATGTGTTATCCCTACCACCACTAGGTATAGGAAGGCATGGGAAAATAAAGGAAAACACTAGTGGGTGGACTTCTGGCAAGTTTGAGCACGCAGAGGCGCATCTTTGAATGAAAACCGAGCGCGAAAAGCGCCTCATTCACTTCGAAAATCACCACCACAGTTGTCATATCAGTAAAGAATCACAAGAACCTGAGACATATCAAAACGCATTTTGGTTTACATAGCAGTTTAGTCGCGTTCGTTAAACTTCCAGTTCGACATTGAAGAGGATGAACATTAAAATGAGCTGTTCATCGGTTGTTGTGGCCCTTCTGTCTTCGGCTTGCTTGATATTGGTGCTCACCGCGATCGGCACGGACGCAAAACGTAAGTTTTTCGAGTACATTACGTCAACTACTATAGAATTATATTTCTATTTGTTGATTTTTAAGGCTATTTTGCTATTAATCTAAAATTGTAAAATAACTATTCGGTTTAACGATTTTAAGTGCAAATATTTCCACGTATATATTTCAATGTGAATGTTTCATTTAATGTTCAACAAACATATTAACTTTTGATTCTCTGAAGATTTCAAAATTACCCTCGTTCTATTTAAAAATCATTTTGCTATTAAACTTTAAAAAATATTGCAATCATCGCTATAAAATTGTATTCAATATGTTTCATATAAGTTTTCATAATATATTTATTCGAGTATTTATTGCCTGGAATAAGCTATAATAATTCTTCCATAGTCTATTTATATACAGCGTGATATATAATTTTTCATAAAAGGTTATCTGTTAAAACTTATCTTGGAAATTAATTGGAATTTAATTCAAAAATTTGTTGATTTATGTTTGACATGCTCTATATTCTTTAAATATTTCGTATTTCTAACATTTCACTTATCATTGTCATTACATTTTGACGACACTGTTCGTAAAGCCGTATTTTTATTTTCACCTGTTTCGCAGTTAGTCACTTTTTAAAATTATTTTTCAGATTTTTGACATTAAATTTTGTTTACTTATTGTAGATATGGTAACAGATTTTTGACAGTAGGTATGATGAACGTTTCAATAACCCTGAGAATTTTTAAATTCCCGTCTGCGCCTCTAATTTATTTATCTCAAGTTTGACAACTCACTATATTTCTATGCAATAAAATGATAATTCCTGTTAATTGTGGTAATATTTTAGTTATGCTGTTATAAGTTATGAGTTATTAATTATTCTATAAAAAATTATAGTAGGAGAGGCAGTAAACTTTTTAGGTACTTATTTTCCTAGTCACCAAACATCGATAGGATTGCTCAGTTAGTGATTCCAAGCAACAATTTGTATATTCAATAGGGGGATTTTCCAATGAGTTGAGACAGAAAGTGCCCCAGAAAATACAAATTTGATCCCCGTATTTTTCCACTAACGAAAATTATATTAGCGGTTGTCGTACTCTGAAATTAAGTCTGGTTAACAGTCTATCTTGGCATGGGGAATGTGTCTGGCAGGTAGTTTTTCTCGACGGCATACTCCACTGATACCAACAAAGAACAATATCTAAGATAAGAAACAATTTCAATATCTGGAGAGATGTAAAAATTACAATTTTCCGCCATCATAAAGTAGGTTTTATCATATGCTTCTTTCAAAAATTTTCAATTTCTGATTTTCTTAAAACCCTAGACTTCCTGGATCGATGTCATACCGATTTACGTTTAAGAAAAGCAATTAATCTTAGAAATTTCTTATGTCAATATTATTTTTCACTGGCAATATTGTTCTTATCATTGTGCAAAGACTCCACAGCGTGGAACTCTGGTATACTCTGGATTTTTGTTCAAGAATAGGCTAGTAGAACTGCCTCAGTGATTACAGTTACTCCATTTGATAACTCCAATCTTCAAATAAGCGATACGCTTTTTCATATTTGCTTTTAGATTTTGTCGGAAATAATTATTTAATCGTGATTTTTGCTGATTCTTCTACATCATATTCCATATTATCGATGGCAGAAGATTCGGACACTTTTCATGAATCACTAAGAGTAATATTAACTAAAATTGAATAAACAAACTCTTTTTTATGTCAACATACCCTCAGGATTCTTTATTCTCATGTTCGAAATTCACAATTTTCAAAAAAAGTATGATAAATATAGTTATTTGAGCTATTTAAAAAAAATACCTGCATTGGTTTATATCAATGACGACAGTAACACAAACTAACAATGTTATTAATTTTTTGAATTTTAACAATAATTTTTCAATTCCCTCAATTTTACTGGTTATCATTTCATTACTGGTTTGGTGGTTATCATTTCTCAACATTTCCTTTTAAGCTAATTTTAAAAAGAAAGGCTCGCGAAAAATTACCAAAATGGTGACTAAGCTTTCAAATCAAATTATTGGTCCAGCCCACTTGGATTCGCCGCAATATTTTAAAAGCGTTGTCACTTATGGAACTCTACACTAATATAAGATCTAAATAGCCTCTAATAAGTTTCAGAAGACCTTATGTGAATAAGTATCAGACATCGACAGGTTGTGATAACTCAATAACTGACAAACTCATTGGTAAACCTGAAAAGTTATCAGTTAACAGTTTGCATTATAACAATAGCTTAAAATATCAGCAAAGCCTTACCATACTCGCCTGATTCTCATCAAGCGCGCTCAATTCGGTACAATCGAGATTTAACTTTATTTTTTAATCATTATATTATATCTCAGTCAAGAATTGTCATAGAAAGCTTGGAATCTCTACTTTAAGATCTTTGATTTTTTTCATAGATTGTTCGATTGGTAATACAGCACTAAAGCGCAAGAAATAAATATTTTTGCAAATTTTGATAGGCTGTCTGAATCTAAATGATTTTTTTACACGAGTCTGATAGAGAACTGATAAGTATAGTTAAATATGTAATTAAATAGTTTGCTTTTTAACCGGCTCTGTACGATCAATTTTCGAAGATATTGGCTATCAAATGAAAAAGCTCAATGTTTGACTTTAAGTTGTCAGCTGTCAAAAATACTTATGAGAAAAATAAATGACTATCGAAAGCGCCGAGATTGTAAACAAAGTATTTTTTCCCTTTGACGTTAGGAAACGTCTTACCTTTCACAACCAGTTACGAAAACTAAAATTTTACGCAACTGGTTTTGTAAAGTTCATTTTATAGTAGGTTATTTAGACCTGACAAGGTATGAAAATGACAAGCTGTCACATTCAGAGTTTTCTTCTCATAAAAATAAAATTTGTCAAAATTAGAAAAAATCTTGTATGAAACACGTTGGGAAACACTATTTTGTGTAACTCTCATCACTAGCGCTCGTTCCGCAGAAATCTGCTCATTACACAAAATAGTACTTTTCCCAACTGGTTATATAAATAACTATTACAGACCTCAAATAATGTATAATTTGTCTATATTTGGTGGAACCATTCCTCTGCACATACACACGGAAACGAACCACTTAGAAGTATCAAGTTCTTTGACCTTCATTGAGGATCCTCAGAGTGGTGTACGATCTGTTTCATTGATCATTTATAATTGAATTTAAAATATTAATACTCCAACACTTAATCACTTCTTCACTTAATTTGCATTTTAAATGTAACCTCCTCCATTAATTATGCATCTCCAAAAAAAGTAGTCAAGTGGGGAGAGGTAGGGGCTACTTGGAGGTTAACTTATATGTCCTCGCCTCCCAATTCATAGCTGATATCTATTGTTTAAGGATATGCCATTATGGTGATGGATATGATATTATGGTCTATAAGTCTATATTATTTTTGAAATATTTTAGATACCTTTTCTATTTAAGTTTTGTTAGAAAATGATAGGACCAATAATTTTGTTGGCCAAAATGCCACATCATCGATCTGGGCAGATCTGCGCCCCTGGGGATTTTGCGTGGATCAGAAATGTTTATTTTTCTTATTACACATTCCTGCGATTGTAAGAGTTGCCTCATTCGTGAAAATAATGGCATTTAAAAAATTACCGTCTTCCTGAATACGCCTTCCATACTGCCAAAAAATTACATATTACACATATTCACATTTTTTAGCAGAAGTTAAACCTTTGCCTCATGTGTTCTCACGTTAGATCTTGGTATATACTTATACGGTTAATATATTTATAGTATGTTAAAATTTCATATATTTTATGCCATGATTTTCTTGAAAATTTTGCGACCTCCGGAATAAAATTTTGCGAATATTCTATAAGAAAATAATGTCAAAGTAGTTGTATGTAAATGATTAGTGCAAATTTACCAGCAATTAATAGCAAAACACTTCATCAAAACATCATTCTCTTCGTTTCTTACAGCAGTTCCTTTGTTCTTCTGCAGAATTTTTCTTTGTAACTTCTATAAAAGAAACTTAATGATTGTTGCAATATTTTAGTTGTGTTCGGCGTAACTATATTGACTTCAACGGTTTTATACTACTGATTTTATTATTTATTGGTTTTACAACTTGAGTTATTATTTTTTTTTTGACAAAAATTAGGGTTGGCATTAAAAAAATTAAGTTTTTCAGTTTTATAAAGTGGTAGAAAATTGTTTCGTAATAGTTGAAAAATGTTTTTGTAATGTACACTACTTCTATGTAAGAAACATGATAATTCTCGATAATTGCTGGAATATTTTTGTTGTGTTGGGCGTAATTATATTGACTTTAGTGGTTTTATTATTCTTATTAGTTTTAGAACTCGAATTATATTTTTTTGTAATAAATTAGGGTCGACATTTAAAAAAATTAAGCTTCTTATGTTTTTAGTGAGATAATTTTTTTTACGTTTTTGTAATATATACTTACTATTGTGTAATAAAATGATAAATAATTCTTGCCAATTATTGTTGCAGTATTTTAGTTGTGTTGTCATACATACACTTTATAATATCATTATTTAATAGAATACTGGTGTTTATTATGTATCAGGAAGAGCAAAATTTTTTCTAAAGGTACGCAACATAATTATCTCCACCGAATTATCGCCACATATTTGAATAAACTCCAGAATTAAATTTAATATAAATCAGGAGGAGCAGGACCTACTCTAAAGGTGCACTACAAAATTATTTATAAAATTGTTTAATATTTAAGAGCCACATATTCGAATAAACTCGAGAATGAAATAACCTCCAACATTTTACCGGAATATCATATAGGTACAGTACACACTTTATAATATAATTATATAAAAGACGACATGCGTTTAATACATAGGTATAAGGACGAGCAGTACAATACATATACGGATGCGCAATAAAATTACCTCCAAAATTGTTCATATTTAAATGCCATATATTTAATTTGATATGCCACATATGTCATATACACACCTTCTAAAATCATTAGATAAGAGAAAACTGGTGCTTAAGCACTTTTAACATTCAAACCACACATAACTTCCATCTTACATTTTTTGAGCTTTGGATATAGCTCAAAAAATATAAGGCTTTGTTTTGAGACCATAAGTTCACCATAACCAACGTAGATATTACATACTAATAAGAATTTCATTTGGGATTTGTAGTAATAGTTTTCTCCATAGTCCTATTAGCAATAATATGTTCCTTGTGAAAATTATATTCTCCCGCAAAAGCGAGTACTTACAATAATATTTGTAAATATATAAAATAATTTCACGTTTCGCGTACCGTAAGAATAAGATCTAATTTCCCTTGTTTATCATAAGAATTTTTATTATATAAATAGGACATATAAAATTTTCTATTATATTTCGTAATGCCTTTCTGGTACTACATAAATACAAACGGCATATTTATACTTTCCCATAGTACTAAAAATAAATAAATAAGGTATTTCTTTAAAGCATCAGAGGCAATTAAATAAAAGTGAAATATAATAATTTAAATCTATATATACGAATATATAATATATATTATATTATATACTCCTGATGAAGCATAAAAATCTTATTGAAAATCATTATATGTTACAAGATGAGATCTATTACTCAGGTCTGATATAAATAATATTACGATAAATATATAAGATAAAAATATAAACATGTGATCAAAATGTTAAGAATGGATTTATTTTATTTTATACTTTATATTATTTAATTTAATTATTTAATTAAATTAATTATTATTTAATTATTTGTATATCTTAGCTCCATGTGGGCTTCTTATTATATTTGGATATCAAATGTAAGCAGTCTGATAAATAATTATTTTAAAAAATGTAAAATGTAAATGTAAAATCGAGATATTTATTTTTAATTTTAAATGATGTAATTTGATGCTGGTTTGTAGATACCAACTGCTTATTCTTATTATAGTCCTGAATGCTCTTTTTAAATAAGCGCCAATTTTACAAACAATAATTTTGAAATATCTGAGTTTTACATAGACATAGATATGGATAGAAACACTTGTGCATTTCTTATCACTATTATATTTTGACTTTTATAAACATATTAGAGCAAAAAAATCACTCACCTCAGAGGAGGTTCAAAATAAGATGAGTCGTTTAAATTTGTTATACTAAAATTTTAATATCTTAATTGAAACTCGAAAATCAATTATTATTAAAGTGATAATTTTCTTAAATTTTAGTCATAAAATTTGATATAGGGCATATAGATTTGAAATGAATGTAGTACCCAAAAAGAAAAAGATTAGTTCTCATGGAATTGGACATAAATATATTAAATAGAAATATTATGGTGTATCAACTTTTAGAAGCCTATCTAGCCGGCACTATCGTACTATAGCTTAAAATTAAAATACATGGGATTTAAAATTTTTCGATATCTTGAAATTATTTGGAAATTTAGTGAAAAGCGACGTATTAATATTGGTATTTTATTACCTTTATATTATGACAATACAACACCTTTATATTATGTCAATACAACACTTTCTATTTAATATATTTATGTCCAATTCCCTGAGAACTATTTTTTTGCTTTTGGAATACTAAATTCATTTAAAATCTATATGCCATATATCACATTTTGAGACTAAAATTTGAGAAAATTATCACTTTAATAATAATTAATTTTCGAGTTTCAATTAAGATACTAAAATTTTAGTAGAACAAATTTAAACGATTCATCTTATTTTGAACCTCCTCTGAGATGAGTGATTTTCACGCTCTAATATTTTTTTAAAGTCAAAATATAATAGTGATAAGAAATGCACAAGTGTTTATATCCATATCTATATCTATATAAAACTCAGATATTTCAAAATTATTGTTCCTAAGAACTGGCGCTTAATTTAGATTATTATTTGCTTTTTATACCCGTTCTAGGCGTGTTAAAACTACTTGTTTACATAATACACACACACACACACACACACACATATATATATATATATATATATATATATATATATATATATATATATATATATATATATATATATATATATATATATATATCAAGGCTATATATATATATATATATATATATATATATAGCAAGGAGCAGCCTTACTTCTTTGTTAAAATTATAAAATGGAAATAAATTTAGCAAGTAGTTACTTTTGACATATCAAATTAATAAATTCACAGCAGCGGCGCGGTGGATGGTGACATTTTTGTTTGGGGGGGCGTTTGGGGTTTTTTGGTGCCATTTCCTTGTGCTTGCGAATATTTTCTGCATACGCACTACTTAAACTAGAAGCGATATTAGTGGTGCCCAGTATCTGAAAGCTTAAAATGTTATTCTTACACTTGGCAGATTTTGCGTGTTCTTTTATCTTTTCGCCGAGTTGCTTCAAATCACATACCCCTTCTTTCGTCCACTGATCATCGCCACCGAACAGTAAACAAATAAAATAAGAAAAACGCATTTGTCTCTTCGCATCCGCACAACCATAACGTCTTTTCATAAATACTTGCGTCAAACTTCGATTTTTTTAACCGGGTTGCACTTGACTTAAATTCAATATGGGCACAGGACGTTCGTTGTTTTAATGTTTACCTTGTCCGTCAAATTCAGAGAAATAAAGTTTACATTTATGACATCACACACCCTCAGCTTTTTGTCTTCAACCTTCAACTTCAAACAATATTATAAAACAAAAGAACCGGCGCGCGTACCTCAACCGTTTGAGTGGTGAGTACGCCTGAGGGCGTGGGCTCATGGGCTGAGCTCGCCCGCAATCCCATTTAAAACGCGTGATAGACGCGTGTCGCTTCCATGGCAGCCGACTATTTGCTACAAGAAGCTTCGCCGATGGCGGGCGTCCAGCCTGGGCACCCGGCAGGCAGGTTTACATTATTTTACTCCATAGCCGGTGCTGCAGGCGGACACTGAACGCAAATGTAAATATTGTAAATAAAATAGTAAATATAGGTATGTATATAAGTATGTATATGTTATTAATATAAGTAAAAGTTGTATTTAATTGAATTGAATTTGAAGAAAAAAGTATGAATATGAAACAATAATTAATTACACGTAGGCACATTTGCCTAGGGAAGGCGGCGCTTCGCAGTCTTCCCTCATTAGCCACCGCTGATTTACAGGCATCTATCTACATATTATTTGAAAAACTTAAAGCCACAATTACAGAAGTCAATAAAATCGTTTACTTTCAACTGCTCCATACTGTACAATGAAATGATTGCCAGATTTGGCAATTGCCAGATGAAGACTGCATTTCATTTTTGTTGATAGTTCCTTTTGATATAAACGATTCACCTTGAAAGTGAGCATCGTGACACTCATTAATCACGAAGGGCACTTGTAATCGTAAACAGGACTCAGGACTCTTGAATAGCGGCCCTATTAATTCTACTCCCCGAACTGTCTATACGCTTTAGTATTACTTCCATGAAACTGAAACTAATTAATTGAGGAAATCATATTTTCCAGGAGTTACCGTCGATAGGATGATCATTTTAACAAACATGATGATTATTTAATTATTGAAGCGAAGTTGATCTGTAGATTGTATGTATGTATGTATATGTATGTTAGGCGCATAATTATCTTTCTTATTGTAGTAAAGTACCTAAAGGAACACTAGACCGAAAACAGAATTTTTTTTGGTATACGGTCTCAAAATAGCCATTTACGGACTCATTTGATTCCCTAAAATGAGTCTTCTTCGGACTCAATCCCAAGAAGTGGTCATGACAACTTTTGAGGATCATTTAGTATCTAACACAAATTTCTAGGCGCTTTGAGTAATATTTTTTAGATTCTGCATTTTATACAAAAAAAGTTAAAAAGTAAATATATTTATTTTGTGTTTACATTAAACCATCTATGGTGACATGGTAATTAAAATCCGGAGCTCACTATTTTCGAGAACTATTTGCTCTGGTCATATTAATCATACATAGAATTTATTTTTTGGAAGCTTTAACAAAAAAAAAGTGTGTAATATGACCCTAAAAATTTTTCAAGCTCATCTGCTACACAACAGCAACGATTATTCCACAAAATATATGTTAGGTAAGTTCAAGAAAAATAACTTATTTTGTAAAACAAATTTATAAAACACATTATTTTTAATTGGATGAGTAAGCTAAAAATAAACGTAATATTCCGTGTCAAAATTACTTTTAACACAAGTGTTTTTGATGATTATTTCAACAAACATGATGTTTATTTAGTTATAGAACAAAAGTTGATAAATAGATACGGCCTTGCTACCCTTTTAGATGTTGGTCCAATATTCTTAGCTAAATATGTGACCTGGATAAGAGGGGGCCATCGCTCTTTACCGCCAATATATATATGCGGTAGGTCGCGCGTTTCACGTGACCATCCCCATAAATATGATCAGGGTCACGCGAAGTTGCGCAGCCTCCCCCGGCTTTAGGTGTTGATTCATTGCGTGTTTATTCTTTTTCTTGGCCTCTTTTCCTTCTGGATGGTCTGGAAAACTTTTGCCGATTTTACTTGTTTTAGGTGTTGAAGACGATAGCTACTTTAAATACTTCCTCACCAAGCAGCTAGGTAGTTGAACATAGTAGCTTTCATACCATTAATTATCTGAAAACAAGATATTTTCGGAAGACGATAAAAAAGTCAGAATGACAAATATTGTCAGCAAAACCCAGAGCACTTGTGGTATTATATACTATACCACTATATTTACTGATTTACTATAGTCTGGTTGCCAAACTATATATTTTATCTAAATCCAAAATTATTGTATTATTTTTTTTATTTCTGAATTAGTAAAAGGATATATTGAGCTGCAAGAAAATTAATGATGACATTCTGTCACCATTAGGTAACTCGATATACGGCGGCCAATATGGCTGCTCTAAATCACTTTAATTTGATTTTTTTAAACTAAAGTACTTAAACATATCTGCACAAGATGGTTGATCTGCAAGAGTAACCAGACTTCGTGTATTCACATATACAATACCTCAATACACATATACAATACCTTCAAAGAAATAATTCATTTTGAGCTCAAATCAAAACAAGAAGAAATTGATTTAACTCATTTGCAGTAGCATTGCTAGTGACGAATCGTTTAAGAGAAACCAAACTAGTAAATACAGGCTAATTTTGACAGTTCAGAAGAAAAACCTTACGACATTTTTCGTGCAGAGGTCAAAAGAAGGCACGATCCAAGAAATACTCACCAAGAAACAGATACGATTCTTGTTCATCAAGCTATCCTGACAGCTGATAATGCAACCAAGCAGGTTCGTCATATCAGATGCCACCGATATTTTACTGCACCTTTTGTACTTCTACAACCTTAAGAAGATACCTGCAACAATTTGGAAGGAATCCCCTGTCTAGGGCCGTACACGAATTGATACTAGAGCAACTACTATTAAACACCAGTAGTAATATATGATGTGCTACCATTTGCTGTGATACCACTACCATGTGCTATGGTATTAAGAAGATTAAAGTCGTTAATGTCTTGAAACGACGAAATTCCATGTCGTTGGTTGGTGGAACATGCTACAGATGTGTAACATGTCACACAGATGTTTGACATGAAATGTCAAGACCATAAGTTTATGGCTGCATGTTACGGAGCAAATAAGCGTAACATAACTTCAGAGGCTCGTGTTAAACTGTGGGCTGATAAAGTTGGAAGTGCGACATCATAACTACCAAAACTGTTCACTACCACCAACAAATTCAGCGTTAGAAGAAAGCTTAAGCGAGCTCACTTACAAATTTGCATTTGGAAAAACTCAATGGAATCTGACCCACCAGATTTTGTTCCACTGATATATGGATTTTACAAGAATGAAAATTCCAGATGCCTGCTACTGACAACTTTGCCAGAGAATACTGAAGTTGCACCGGTGGAAATTCTGACATTGGTTAGGTGCTATTGTCAAAGTGTATTGCTATGCAAGAGCAATCGATGTAGTTGTAGGAGTACCAGCCTACCATGCACCATGTTTTGCTTATGCACAAAAAAGTGTGTAGTTTCTGCTGAAGTAGAAGTGGAGTGGGATAGAGACTCTCAAAACAGCTGATTTCTATCTAGACAAAATTTTCGTATAAATGTTTTCCTTTTAAACTAAGAGAATATTACCATGTTATACCTGTCATAAATATTACACACATTACATTGTTTATGCTTGAGAAATGTTTTTCTTGTACACTAATCGCCTCATACAACTTGACTGGTGAATTTGAACTCCGCATCCTAGAGAAATATAGTTTAATACACCAAACTTCCATGAGAAGATCATTTTCAAGTAAATTAATTTATAGCCGACATAGGGGCCGCCATATTGAAAATAATGAGTTGCCCAAGGGTGACAGAATATCATCATCCATTTAATTAAAGCTTAAAATGTCCTTATAGCTTGTAAAAAAAATTAATTAAATTTTTAGGGTATTGGTCTTGGCAACTGGACTATTAGACACATAATTATCTTCTAATTTTGACATTTAAAGTGATTACGAAGGTTACGAAAAGTAAAATTTTATGCAACTGGTTTTGTAAATTTCATTTCCTAGTAGGTTTTTTAGACCTGACAAGCTATGAAAGTGACAAGCTGTCACATCGTTACAACCTACTGTATTGCTTTTAAACTTATAAAATTCAGTTTTCTTCTCATAAAATGTAAAATTAGTCAAAATTAGAAAACATCTTGTATGAAACATGTTGGGAAACACTATCTTGTGTAACTCGCATCCTTTTGCGGTACTTGCCAACGCTCGTTCGGCAGAAATCTGCTCTTTACAGAAAGTCGTACTTTTCCCAACTGGTTACATAAATAGCTATTATTGTTGTAAAAAAACACCTAAAGGAAAATTAGAGGGAGAACTATTAAAACTTTTTAATTTTAGAGTGAAGCCAACACATAATTTTTAATATCAATGTTTGGTTGGTAACAAATTATAAAAATAAATGATATGTTAACTCACCATTCATATACTTGGATGTACTTCAAAACGAATCCTTTTAGAAATTATAATTGAGATGACCTGCAAGCTAATAATGCAAGCTAACTGCATATACAACTTCAATTTTTGACTAATTATTGAGACGCACAGTAACTATGCTGTATGCATTTCTATTCGATGTACTTGCAAAGGAGCATTATTGTAGTTCGACAACAATAGCAACAAGTGCTTCTATAGAAAACTCGTCTAGTTTGACAAACTTTGCTTATATTATGTATACCTACCTATTATTATGCAACACTATATATGCAGTTGCATCATTTTTACTTTTGATACACGTCGCTGTAAATGAGACACGTGAGATAGAGGCCGGTGTCTCGCGTAGGTATTTGCTAGTATCACTGCAAACGTTCACAGAGGCTTCCAACTATAACAATTAACAAGTTTGATAAAATGTTTCGTTTTCGTTTTATAAAATGAAGGCAATTAATATTCTATAGTAAATTTGTTTTAGTTCGGTGTTATTTTACTTTAAATTCTAGGCATGCTGTTGTGTAATTAAATTTTCTCCTGCACATAGCTAGAGAATTCAATTGTTTTTAAAGATCCACAACAATAAAGGAATTTAAAAGTCTAGAATCAAAGTTATGCCTAATATTTTATATTAGCATACCGATAGATATCAATTTCAATAATAATTTAGGTACTTCAGGTGGGTATAGCCGTACATGTAGGTATAAATAATGAAGCAAAATAGTTATTTATGCAACAAGTGCAAAAAGTAATTGTTTATTGCACGCGACATGAAATTCACACGTCGAGTGCAATAAACACTTTTTGTACGAGTTGCATACAATATTTTTTCTACGTTCATGCAAAATCAAAAAAATCTTTACTTTAGGTGGTATTAATGTCATGAAATTAGGTGACAGGTCATGATCATTATGCGAAAACACTGTAGTATAATGACAGATGAGTGCAATAAAAATTTTATTGCACTAGTGCAATAAAGAACCATTATATATAGTTCAAACAGCATTAAATATTGTTTATTAATAAAGTTTTGATTTTTGCATGAATGTAGAAAATTTTTATTATTTGTATAAAAACAAAAATTATGAACACACTAATATAAAGGATAATCAAACAAATTTACTACAACTTGAATATAATTCAAAATAGAAACATATAAACTGTATTAAATAATAATTTGCCCTAAGCCAGACAGAAGAATAGAATAGAATAGAAAATATATTCATGTTAACCAAAAGTATTTTTATAAACACTGAATAATATATAATAATATGAATATATCAAACAAAAGTACAAAAAATACAAGAAAGAAAATATTTTTAAATTTTGAGCTCATTGAAAAAATTTAAATGTTGCCAATTGAAATTCACGATTGAAATTCATGAAATGAATTTGAGAAATTTTTGTCCGCCATTTTGGAAAATTACGGTAGCGAGCGTCATGCGGGTCGCAGAGAATGGCTTATCTGGTCAAATCCCTTAAAACAATTTTTTTACCACTATGCCGAGTTTCATGCTTGTATCACAATATGTAATTTTTCGTTGCAATTTTACCCGAGGGAAATAGACCATAGAATTTTACCCGAGGGAAATAGATTAATTATGTTACTAATTTTTCCTACATTATTGATGGTGGTATGTTACTTGGTAGATTAAAATGGGAAAAAATAAAAAGTTTTCTGATATTTGTCAATAGTAGATACATTAGATGTTTACATAATAACTATGGCACTAATGTTAAAGTTGTATTTGATGGAAATAATAATGATGGAACTAAAGCATCCAAGAGAAGTCGTAGATATATATAGGTAATACTTCAATTGATTATTTATTTGCAGAAGACATGCCTTTAAATACCACCAAAGAGAAATTATTAGAAAACAGTAAAAATAGAAATAGGTTTATTAATCTTCTCTGCGAAAAACTGTCCGACAATAATATTCAGTGGAGTCAAGCAGAAAGTGATGCTGATGGTTTAATTGTGCCAGCAGCTGTAGATTGTTCCATCCTTCATGTAGTTATTGTAGCAGAGGTCATTGATGTCTTAGTGTTATTGATCGCTTAAGCACCTGACGATAGAGAAATATTTTTCTAAACCAATAAATATAATGCCTTACGACGAGGTTATTCACCAAAAACAATGTTAATAAAATATGTAAATAATAAAAAGAGCAGTGGATGTAATAATACATCCGCTTGAAGGATTACCATTATCCCATTATTCCGTACCCAAAGGGTAAAACCCCTTTGGGTAAGGAACCCTAAAAAATCATCACAATTGAAGGAAGTTCTCTAGGACTTTCGAATATTGCCTGTATTATGTATTCATTGACGCGACTAATACCATAACTAATACAAACATAAATAACAAATCAAAAGTCAAAATCTATGGACATACAAATAGAACAAGTTAAATAATTCAAGTACCTTGATGTAAACATATTTTACCATAAAATGCAGAAAGAGTCAATGTATTAGGTAGAATAGGAAAACCTGGACTAAAACAACTGTATATAAAATTATTGTTCAACCTAAATGTTTGTTGTACTCTATTCTTTTTATTAACAAACGCTAAAATAGGCGTACTTGAGAAAAAATAAAATAACGCAACGAGGATAATATTATATTGAGGGAAATATGGTACTGTTAAATGTATGCTCTACAGGTTTATTGAGTGTACAACACACGATTCAATATAATGTCTTTATATTCATTTATAAAATGTTACATAAAATGCTACCACCACATCTACACGCTTTGTAATATGTATGTGTAGTTCAACGACCGGCAACCCTGACCTACACAATGTTTTCATTGGCGTAGCCATTTTTTTTCTTAGGGGGGTGAAAGTAGAAGGTTTTTATATGCATATTTTCAACACCATAGCTGACAATGTATGCAAGTTTCCACACCACTCATGAAGTATTGCTTTCAGCGCGTTATCATCGGTGGTTCGCTAGTAGCCATATTTCCAAGAAACAAAAATAATATGTACAAAACAGCTAAGTAGCCGTGAAAAATAAACATTAAAACAAAAAAATAAAATAAATATACTTGCAATACTTGCAATTGAAATAGAGTCATATTTATTGTGTAACTAGGTACCTACCTAAGCTACCAAATCGTCAACACTCAACGCCGATTTACTTAGATCAGAGGTTGTTTGTTAATAGGTACCTATAACTAAACCGAGACTAATTACAAGACATTTTTAAAAATAATTACAAATTCAATAAATACCTACCTACCAGCTTCTCATCGCAAAGCGATTTCCAATACACATACTTTTTACAGCCAATCAAAATTGAAACGGACCTTGAGGTATTTTACCGTCATTGTAAATTTTCATTTCATTCGTGGCTAGGTAGGTCCACGGTATTAATTTTGTAAACTGTCTTAGTCTATAGAATTTTTAATTTTGCCCACTGATCTAAATTATTAATTTGTGATCTAAGATGGTAGGTACCTACATAAAAATAAAAGTCAATGAACAATAGGTACCTACTTATGTAATAAACCAGAAAGCGTTTCCAGTTTTCGTAAATCCCAATAAAACGCCTAATATCGTTGTATTTATAACCTAGCGGCCTCAAGCACTGGGATATTTTTTGGATAAAATTATTTGAGAAATGTCTTAAGTGGAGGAGGTACCTATTAGTACCTACCTCAGTACACGTCAGTACCTACTTCGAGCATAATTCAACTTTTTTTTGTTAGTCGGCTCTGCTCTAACCCCCACTATTCATTTTTGCCGTCGAATAATATTTTCCGTGCATTTTCTAACATACCTATCCTAAAAATTTTTTAACTTATTTTTGCTTATATACTTTTCTAACTTATTTTTTCGATATTTTTGCTAACCGCCATTTTTTTTCGACCCTCATAGCGGTGTATACCTACATAGGTAGGTGTATAAATAATATATAGGTAGGTAAACGTCTTGCTTCGCCGTTTTGACTTTTTGTATAAGCTCCAGGATAAAAACAATTCAAAAAACGGGACATAAAATTTACCTAACAACACTAGGAAGTACTTAGGTACCCCTGAAAATACATAAATACTTAAGTATCTGTACTGAAAATAAATAATTAGTTTATTTTTAGTTACAGGACTTTTTGTTTCGTCAGAGTACCACTTACCTACACCGCTCAGATAATAAAAATAACCGTATTACATTGTATCACAATAACATTTAAACAGCACTATATATATACGCGAATATCTCAACCAACGCGAATGACCGTTGCAGATTATAAAAATGAGCGCAATACCCGCAAACCCGCCACTGTAAGAAATCCGAACATTTGAGAGTCCATAGGAAACACAGACGGCGCGTCATTCCAATAAGTTAAAAAGAGATACACTGCTCGATCATCCAGTATTCTGTCTACGGTAGAGCGGCGTTGCCTCTTTTAACTATAAAAATAAATATTTAAGGAATTTCCATAATTAAAGTAGACGAAAATAAATATAAAAATGGCTAACATCTTGGGCTATAATATATTATTGTATGCACAATAATTCTTTTATGACATTCATAAATAATATATATAATTTTTATTGTATTGTGGAATTTGATAGTTTAATTGAATATTGAGAAATTTGAGAGTTACATGTGGCAACTGCGCGGTATCTCATATGCGGTCAGTTAACTACACATGCATAGTAGATACAGTTTAGTATAAAATTGCACTTTTGTGCATGAAGTAAATGAAGATTCAACTAGAAAGAGAAGTAAAATCTTTATTCTCACAGCAGCCAATAAATATAGTCAAAATAACCTATTTCATTATGACCTAAAACAATATAATGAACTTCGTACATAAATTTTTATCTGTTCTGTATGTATGAAAAGAAAGAATTTTGTGTCTTTTGTGGGTTGATATATTTGTAAACTGTAGATATATAAAATATTTAGCTAAATGCCAATAAAGATATATTAATATTATTATTACTATATTATTAGAATAATTAATATTATGCACAAACAAAGGCTTAAACATGTTGTTCTATTTTTAATTCATTATCAAATCCATTTGCTATAATATTCCGGTAAACTGAAAACCTTGTATGCGCTTTTATACTACCTACCTCAAAGTCTGTAGTAAAATATTAATATAACATATCGGTGGAAAGTTTAAGCGAAGTATCATATTAGTTTAACGAAATTCTCCCGATAATAGAGCACTCGAACGAATCTTGCACAGTGTAATAATTATGTTGAAATTAGATTTCGAAGTTTTCGGACATCTTTTGTGGGTTTTTCATTAGGAACGAGGCGAATGTGCTTGTTTATTTAACAAAATTGAGCCGGGGGTTCTTAAAAAATTTTTAATTGGGGAAATGTATGAGTTTCCACAAATACCCTTCGACAAATATAAATATCGAGCATAAATAGTATATCCTAAATACAGTATTAGTATGTTATTTCTGGAATATTTAATTGTCTTTTCTTTTTGTGTATTTTGCAGCTGAAACAAAAAAATAATAACAAATATTTTGTCAATTGATCAATTTCTTAACACCTTTTTTTTGGAATAGCAAATATCACATATCTGAAAATAAACTGAAAAACACAATTATGTATAAAAATAGAGGACAGAAGTTTTTAATCTCCTTTCATACCCAAGCTACCGTTGTTTAATTTTTTACATTATATCCATAAATCTTTGAAAAGTTAGTTTATTGAAACCGTAACAAATTTTATCTATAATAATGTCTTAATCTGCTTCTACTAAGTAGAAATGCCGGTAGCTCAGTATTGATTATTTTAAATGTGGATTTGGGGACCCTTCTATGAACCAATCATTGTGTTTAATTTGCCAAAGAGTTTTTTTAAATGAAGTTACAAGAGCATATGAATAAAAGTCATATTGATAAAAATGGCAAAAATAATTTATCCTATTTTTAAGGATTGGAAAAGAAATATTTTAAACAGCCAATTATAACAAAAAATTTGTTGTCATCTTCCAAACAATAATCTTGTTTGGAAGATCTGGACTATCTGGAGTTTTCTATTGTAACTAATAACAACTGTGTTAACATTCAATGTGTTACTCCAAATCAAGTTACCTCTCAAGGAGTCGACAATATTAAGTTTTTTTTTATAAAAGACTGTGCAAATGTATTGACAGAACTGCAGAGCTCATAGCAGCAATTTGGCCTTGAAATCTGAAACGTTTCCTTAATTATGGGAACAAGGCGACATTATTCCTGTATTTAAATCAAGGGACAAACATCAAATCACAACTTATTGTCGACCCATGACGATTTTATCCATTCTGGCAAAGATCTTTGAAATCACTGTACACGGTGATTTAGAGTGGTAAGTATACAAGGCACATTGCGGGAAATTAACACGGTTTTATGAAAAACCGTTCGACAATCATCCGTCAATAATCTATCCGTCTTTACGCTAAATGTATCTGAATATCTATTGATGCAAATTAACATGTCGACGTAATTTATACGAATTTTGTTATTTCTTTTGACCATGTCATCTACATCATTTTGCAAACCTTTCTACTATTGGATTTAGTGACAAATTTATAATTGTTTAAAGTATATTTATCAAATTGTTTGCTATTAAATAAATTTATTTCTACATCCGGGGTTCCCCAAGGTTCTATATTGGAACAGTTGCTCTTTAATATGTTCATTAATGATCTAGTAGTACACTTTGACATTAAATATCTATTACATGCTAATGACTTGAAAATGTTTGTGGAGATCAACATTATGCAGGACTGTAAGGTGCTACTAGAGAATTAGGATTAAACGACTTACCTGTAAGGAAGTTCAATCATAATTATACGACTGGTCCGGTCCGAAACAGAACGCCCTGTAGTAACGCATTCTAATGTGTTATGTGCACTATATGTTAAAAGATAAGAAAACCATGACTCACACGGCTCCTCCGGGCCCGAGCTACTTCATTACGATTTTTAGGATTCCTATCGCGAATGCTGGGGTAGGAAAAACTCAAGGAAGGACACTTGGTCGGGGTGGGGTGTTCTGTTTTGGACCGGACCAGTCGTATAATTATGATTGAACTTCCTTACAGGTAAGTCGTTTAATCCTAAGTTATACTTTCTGGTCCGGTCCTCACAGAACACCCTGTAGATGTTGAAAGAATAAATATACATGAGCGATATTTTGGTCCTACACCTTTATAAAGAAAAAATGTTCCAGAATTTTGTAAAGGTTAATGACAACAATAAACAACAATAAACGTTTAGAAAAATTAGTATCTATATAACTACATATAAGTATTATTATATTTTTTTTATATAAATAAATATAAATTATCATATAACAGCATATTTAGGAACATTTAAATACACTTTTTGCAAAATTAGTTTTGTCTACAATGGGTCTATTATAGAATCTAAAGAAGATATCAGAGTCTTTGGACCAGCTTACACTAGACCTAATTGTCTCGATAGTGATCCCTGACCTATAGGCCGCTGATGATGCGGCATGTCGTGTAGAGTACGGAGAGAATTTTTTAGTTTCGATCCCACTTACTTCCATAGTTTCCTTAATCCACCTTGATAAAGTCTGTGTGGTCGCTGTACGGCCTTTCGTACAGCGACAAGCAGAAAACCCTTGTTTTCTGTGGAGCTGTCTTTCTTATGTAATATATTAAGGTCGATGCTACACATATTCCAGGATTATGTGAGAATTTAGGTAAAATTAATTTCAGTTGAGAAAGCGATTGTTTTGATGTTTTAAGAATGTCAAAAATCATTATTTTAAGCCTATCATCCTCTAACTCTATTATCTGATTTAATTTTATTTTAGTAATTGTTTGTAATCTATGTGCTGTGCTAAGGGCAATTAAAGTAACAGTTTTGAGAGTTAGTTGTTTAAGGGTTAATTTGTCTAAAGGGTACCAAGAATTTATGTGTGTAAGAACTACTTGGGGGTCCCATATTTCTCCATATTTTGTGTATATTGGCCTCTGTCTGAAAACACCCTTCATAAAGCGACTAAGTAAATCTTTATCGATCTCTGGTAACAGTATTAAATTTATCGCTGCTCGGAAAGAATTAAGTGTGTCGTATTTGGCACCTTTATCAAAGTTCTCTTGTAAAAATGTTAAAAACTGATTGATTGTTGGTTGAAATAAATTGACTGCATTTGACAAAAAGTCCACCATTTTTTAAGCGCTACATTATACTGCTTAATGGTACTATTGCTTAGTGAAGAAACCATAGTTTCTATAACTTCCTCTTGAATGTTTCTTCGGAGGAAGGATTCCCTGATAATGTGCCTGCAACCAGGGTAAGAGATGCCTACAATGGATGACTCTGGCTGAAAGGAGATAATAATAAATTCTCTATGGGCTGGAAGTAAATAGGTTCAGAAATTAGTAGACTCCTGAAAAGAGGATACCACGATTTAGTTTTCCAGTGAGGTACCACTAGTATACCTTATCGTGAGATATTTTCCTTAACGTTTTCGCTATTAATGGAAATGGTGGGAAGCCATAGAAAAATACTCCGGACCAGTCATGCATCAACTGAATGCATCAACTGCAATAGACTCCGGATCTCTTTTCCACGATATATAAATCGGACATTTGCAATTTAATTTTGAAGCAAATAAGTCTATTTCTGGGTTACCAAAATAATCTTTTGTTTTATTCAAGGCTGATGTATGTAAACTGTACTCGGTTTCAACAGCCTTTGATCTGGACTCAGTATATTTTCTTATCTTTTAACATATAGTGCACATAACACATTAGAATGCGTTACTACAGGGTGTTCTGTGAGGACCGGACCAGGAAGAATAATTTAGATTATCTAGTAGAATGTTTCAAAGCTTTCAGGCTGAATTTATCGAGAAAATACTTAATCCACCGTACTTCTTCCCTACCTTTCTTCTGTTTCTTGTAGTAATGTGTTTTTATATAGATATTTTTATCATTACCTTAATATTCTGTATTAATTATTTTAATAAGAATTCCGTCAGTTAATTTTTGTAATCAAGAAGTAGTTAGATAAACTCATTTAATCATTAATCTTTAATCTTGTTAGTCTTTAATTTAATGTTTAATCCTGGGCAATTAACTTTAAATAAACCTTTAAATAAAGTACCTAAATATTATTTGCTGTATGTGCCTCTGCAGAATTACAAGTACGATATACTTCTGCCTATAAATGTCCTTCGGCTCTTATACTACTTACACTGTGTGTATAATCCGTCTTTTTTCCTCAAAATGTGGTACATTTTTTTTCTAGGTATACTAATTAATAAATATATAATAAGGGGCGATTTAATTGAAATGGTAATTTCACTCACTTTACACCCAGGAAATCGGTGAGTGCACTTAATCTTCCAAAAACTCATTCTATTGAAGGGAGAAGTTACACACACGTATTGACAGAAAATTAATGAGGAAATAATTGGTATTTACAGGGCGAATGATTTTAGAATCATTATTAGAAACCTAGATACGTATATCAATGTTTGTTATTTTCACTATTCGTTAGTTGGCAATATAGATATTCGGAAGTTGTTGTAGGTGTATTCTCTGAATAAGTATATTGTAAAAAGTGACTAAAAGCTACCTCTATCATTCGTGATTAGGACTCACGCCCGAATATTGTAGGTTTGTTTCCTTGCGGCATTAGTCAAATGCATTAATCAGTACGCCACAGATCGTTAACGATTTATTAGCGCATATTATTTGTGCCACTTATGTTCTTTAATCTTTCTTTTCTATTGTTCTCTGTGGTCACGCATAGGCGACGTCGGTAGTTTTATGACTAGTACGGGCTTTCTTGTTTCCGCTTCCGTCATCTTCCTTTTACTTGTTTCGGGTGAATGGCGTGACTTGTTTCCTGTTCAATTTTTGAAAGTTTAAGTGCTCCTTACTAAATAACGTACTATATTATGCTCCGTATAATGTGATTTTTAAGGAAGTCACTGACTATGTGTTTGTGATTTTTATAATTGGCACATACAGCTTTGCTGGATCAAAAAAATTTTCAAAATTAGGTAAGCCATTTTTTTATACCTCGTGCCCATATTCTATTTTTGCTTTTTTCTGTGTTCTATAGAACTTGCATTGGCCCCTAGTGTTGATTGAGAAGTATCTCGCCTAGCCAACACTTTCGAGAAGCCTCTTAACATCTTGAGTGGGTTATATTATATATATAAAGTAGCTATATTCACTTAACCTCATATTTATTGTACCTGTAAGTACGAAAATTAATTATTCATGTCTTCCAGGGTTTCTTTTCCTTACTTCACTTCTTATATTTTCTTTCGTGACCACTCACATCCTACGACTTATAGGATAGCCGTAAAGTGAGTATATGATTGAGTCGGTGAAGCGTCAAACTTGCCATCAACTGCTGTGAAACCTAGCGGTTACCTAAATATAGATTTGGAATGCTGAAGAGATCACCTTACCAGGATACCTACTACTAAACTTTTAGATAAGCGTTGATTACGTATTAGGAGCCACAACTTTTTTTTAACATAACTGTGGTGTGAGCTCCATGTTCATAGATTCTGAGCCCCAGGCTACATCTAATTTTCACTTTATATAACCTTATATATATATGAATACGTCCGTTACCTTGGCAATATGTTTATATGTACTATGTGCCATTTAAGTAAGGCTGCAAAGCCCCGACATTTTAATATTGTTTGTGTGCCAACACACGTGATCACGTTTGGGGCTATACTAGGTTGTATATATTGTATTGTTGAGGTGTGTGTACTACTGTGACGTGCATTTTATCGATTGAAAGCTATGCAATTTTTAAAGTAAAATGGTTGCGTAACGGTCAGTGGCGTCCACGGGATTAGTAGCCTCGATACTTCGTACGAACTACTAATTAAATTTATTTTTTTATTAAGCTGAGCTAGCTTAGGCAAACTTTTATTGCCCCATTTTTAACGCCATTGAATTATACTCAGGAGGGTTCCGAATAAGTTCCGACATAAATTTTTTGAAAATTGCGTCAAAATCCTACGTCATAATAAAAAATCTGCAGTGACGCAATTTCCAGAACAAAACTAATTTACCACCAGCACACTTCCTGTTATATATTCAGTAATTCACTTAATAAAAAATTTTACATTGTCGTCGATTTAAAGAAATTTTATTTTAAGTGTCAAATATGTTTGGTTTCATCTCTAGTATTCAATAAAGATTTTATATGCATTATTATTGAATATATATTATATGTCCAGGATATTTAAAAGAGCCGAGGAGAAGTTGACAGGTGACTGGTCACAGAGTACCTATATATAGTATATTGAAAATCAATGGGGGTTTGGAATAAAAACCTCTGTTAATCAGTCGCTTGTATTCTAGCATTTCAGCTAATTAAAAGTAAACATACGAAGTCATCCGTTAATAATTGATTTAAAAAATTTGTTTACAAAAATCGTTGTTTTTAATGCTTATATAATATGTTTGTCAGGATTTACTCCTACGACTTATGCGTGTCCCGTATGGCATTCCGTAATTACTAGAAACTAGAAATAAATTCTAAGTCGTTAATTAATTAGGTGGAAATAACCGAAAGCATTTCTACTATCTGAAACAAGGGATTAGAGAAAATTAGGGAGAGACAAATTAATTTTGTTTTAATTGGATAGAGTTGTAGATGGTATTTATGTAGAATTAAACGAAAATGGCAAATTTTATTCATTTCTCTTTAAAAAAATGTACTATCGCGTTTCTCATCAAGATTTTAACTCGTTTAAATCAGTAGCCGAGTTTGACGATACTTGGTAATTAAGGAAGTAGTTAATTGTTAACTAATATACAGGGGATCGGAAAGAATATTCGATGTATTAACGAAGTTATCGTTATACCTTAAAAAATGAAAATAAGTTATTTTCTACCTGAGACGATTAGTCTGATTTTGTCAGCATGGCTGAATCCAAGGATTCATTCGTCAGAAAGCGAAGACGAATAAATTTCTGGAGAAAATGAGTCTATATTGTTTTATAAAACCATTTTCCATTAAACCAAAAATATCAATGTCTTAAAAACCATTGTTTTTGTGTCATTTATAACGTTTGGAACAAATCTTAGAATAAAAATATTTTGGCCACCTAGATCCCTCAGATACCTCAAATACCGCACTACCAAGTATGTGCGACATTTATTGTCTCATTTATACACAAGTTACGCTATATTTATCTCACTCGTTTGCTTTACCTGAATCGGTCTATTATTGAAATCTAATTTATAACTAAAAGATCAGATTATAAAGTAAACTTGAATATTAAAAGAAAAATTCGCAGACCTTGTATCCTACGCAAGTTAGGCGTATTGAAAATACCAGACACAACTTTTGTTGTGTTAGAATAATAATTTCGATCGGTTTGTGGCAACGGCTGGTAGAAGTTTAGGATGATCATATGCTGAAAATGAAACATTTATGATGCCCAAAATAGTCGCTAGGAGAAAACTTCATGCAAAACTTGCGAAACTTATTTTCAAAAGGATATGTCGAGAATGGTTCTCGGGCAAAAACAAATACTGTTATATTGTTGTTTTGCAATCTTTAATACATGGTATATTCAAGTAATAGTTGTATTAAAAGAGCTTTAATATGTGCTGACTAAGTAATATTGGTTGTGGTAGGCGCCGATTGCGAAACGTACACTCGGAAAATAGATGAGAGTCAGTCATTACGTCATTCGTCATTGACATTGTACGGTATGTATAGCTAAAATGGAGATAAATATTTGTTTCAATTAAACCAAAACCAACAAAAAAGAATTATTTAATTTGGAAGTAATTAAAATGATACAAAACCAGTCTTAACTCTGGCAAAGCAATCATCAGAATCATCATATATTTATGCTATTTAGTTTAAACACTTATTAAGTATTAATGGCACAAGTTACATACGTATAATCCAAACATGGTTATTTAATGGAGCTCCTACAATCCTTTGAGTTCCACCGCTCGTGACCTCCATCGATATCAGTTAATATAAACACATCGACTACATGTGAGGCATTTTTTTATTTTGTACACTAAGATAATAATACTACCTATTTTGCTTTTGTTGTAATTGACGGTAGTTATAAACGTGTTACCAATTAATGAAATAATGTTTTTAAAAGTTCAATATTTTGCTCACAAATATTTTCACAATATTTGTGGGATTCGTTTTCGAGATCTCCAGAGGAGGCAAGCTTTTTTGAAGGCAAGAATTTTACCTGCAATTTTCTTATAGCGCATCTATTTTATTTGGGCATAACAATAAATGCCTAGCGTAAGATAGTTAACCTCCAATGTCTGCGTCAAGGCCGTCGAAATCAAAAACACGTTTTAATTAAAAACATATTATTATTTTATTTGAACTATTACTATGAAGATGAAGTACAATACGGACATAAAAATAGTGGTTGCATAGATGTAGATGTATAAAATGTAATAGTCAATGAAGGGGAGAATTAAAAAAATTAAAGGACGGTTATATTCAAATATTTATATATAATATTTTAATATTTTTTATGGTAACATGTTAGTTATACCCTCAGAATCATTCTGCTCTTTTGTCATGCCATGCTCTTTTTTAACTACCCGTTTTTGGCCAGCCAGGGTAAAATATTATTATTTTTAATTCATAAGAGAAAAAATATTTTGGCCGAAAAATGGGTTCCTATAGGTCTCTTGGGTCGCTGATTACGAACCTGAGGTCAGTTTCTGAAAATTTTACGTGAAAAATTTATCGTTATTTCCCTTTCGCAATTTAAAGATATTAGTTCAAGATTTATCTGTATTTATAAGTGAAAATTTTGAAAGAGACCTGGGAAATTGTGAAATATTTTTGCAAAAAGCGGAAAATTGTCATTACAAGACCGTGTATAGATATTCAAAATAATTTGCATTTTCCAAGGATGTTCCACAATTTCCCATGGCTTTTTCAAGATTTATTTATTTATGTTAAAATTCGTAATCGGCGTATTGTGGAAAACAAGGAAAATAATATTAGTTTTCTTACATATCGCAATATCAACCATTTCAGAAATACAAGGGATACCTAATAGAAATTTTGTTATTTATTATCTCCTAAGTGAAATTGTTTATTAAAATTTGGCGGTACATTTTTCGTAAAACACTCTTAAAGCAAGTTCCTGGATTCTTCTGGAATTCTTCAGGAGTTTGTGCTATTTACAATGGTTATATGGATGGAGAATACTGATAACAGTGATAACTGACGTTGATATAAATTGAAATTTTCACTTTCAAGTCATTGCCACTACTCACTTGCTTGATATATATATTTTTTAAATATTGATTTGCTTGAAATAAACATGGATAACTATTTTGAAATTACCAGGCAATACTTCCACTCTTAAAATATTATACAATCATGTAACTACCTAATTTTAAGGTATTTTATATTTTCGCTACTTATATAGAAATACTTAATTATGCTTTTGAAGGACGGTCAACATTAATAACGAATTCCGCGGCACTGTTGTGAAACATAGCCACCCGAGGATGCTAATTATGTTTCTTTTAAACTGTGTTTTGTTATTATAAGGATGACATTATTTGTCAATTTTCTTAAGAACAATAATTGAATAAGAGGAGACCGTATCAAGTCGAGGCTGAAAAAACAACGTAGTCTCTCAAACTTATTAAAGAAGTTTAGGGAGCGAATTACAGAGCTGATCCTATCGGCGGCAAGTTTGCGATTGGCCAATAGATTCACAACCCTTAGAACTGGAATATATCACAATAAATAAGCTATTTCATAGCGATACAAATAACCAGTTGCTGTACGCTCTACCTGCACATGTCTGGCCATGAGAGAATAACAAAATAGTATATTATGCAATGACCATTTAATGATGGCTATTAAGACACGAACATGAGATTATGAAAGGAGCCGTAAGCGAATGTCATAACGATTGCGAGTGTCTTAATAGCCATTAAATGTGAGGGGCATACAATATTTTTTCTATAACCAGTCGTAATAAAACGTACCAAAATTAACACTTTATTTCTGGAATTTATTAATTATAAATTACACTTTAGGAAATATTATGGAAACTATCATCAACTATCAACTACCATCAAACTATCAACACAGAAATATAAGCAAATCAAGGTTTAACAAATAAGAGTTATTATTTTTTATTTATTGTTACATTTTGGATGGTACAGTTATTAAAATGCATCTGTGGCACTACTGTCAGCTTTGTTACAATATTGATGGCCGACATTGTTGATGTTGATGAAGTAATTAATGTTTATTAAATTGTTGGTTTCGTTGTATTCAATCAAATTCAAAATTTTATTGGCAACGTTGACTTTATTTTGAATCGAATCGTATCAATTAGAATGTAGTTTTCGGCCACTGATGTGGATTTCCATCCACCGTGGAGTTCAAGTTATGTCAGCACCAGCATCAATCAAAATTGTAGCAGAACTGCGGCGAAAGCAGTGTCCTGTATACAACTTAGGATCTGGAAGACTCAAATAGTAGCAATTTCTTTCCCTAAATTTCCAAATTTGTTTATTCCTACGTTATGTATGGTGCATTTTCCGTTTATGCAGTTGGTAAAAAAGGATGGTTACATAATTTTTTATCGATTTTTCATATAATATTTGCATATTTAATACTACTTCGCTGTAACTGTGAAATTTCGGGTTATTTTTGTTTAAGTATCTTTAATTTCGACTAAAGTTGATTTAATTCAAAGTCATTTACATCTCTTAATTTTAACTTGTGCAGCTCATTCCTTCTACAAGCTCCCATAGTACCAAAGGTGCATGTCACCTCAAAAACAAGAAATACAGTTTTTCATGTACTTACATTGAAAAGTAAGATTTGCTTACCCTGGACAATAAATACTTAACATCTGGGGCTTCTCCAATAAATTGCTTAATTTCATTTGTAGAAACAGTTTTAGCTTTTTCCGTATATGTCCCTCAGATTTTCTTTTCAATAAATGCATGCAGTTTGTGATATTTGCATAGGTTCACTTTATGTTTAATAGACACCGTAGATTTGGATTAATGGAATTAAGTGTCAATTAATTTGTGGATTTAAGTTTCTTAGACAACTCATCAAAATATGCAAGTAACAGTTTTTCTGAAAAGCTGCTAATTTTATTTTTGTTCCCCCAATCCATGAACTGCGAGTAAAATTTTTCGTTCGTTTTTACTGATTTTACTGGTATTACATTTTTTGCGGCATGTCCCATAATTTTTGGGGGGTTAAATATTCAAATTCACTTTAGATCTATCAGATGTTCAAGGCAATAGTTGATATTGACAGAATATTGTTGTATGTCGCGTTTCTATTGATTATAAACTTGTATCTTAATGGAAAATTTGTATCTTAATTAATCTCATTAAAATATAGGTACGGAATGTCTAATAAACGAATAAAAGTATGGGAGTAGAAAAATATTTGTCGTCTACTTTTACCTGCTCGCGAATCTACCTCTCGATTTTGTAACATATTTCCAGGGCGTCTTTTTATCCCATAATTACTTGATATATACATCCTTGTTAGCGATGTTGACTGTTTGATTGGTTGTCTTGTTCTCTTGCTATCGCTATATTCATCATTTATTTGGATAAGATACATCTGTATGTTCAGTTTGATATAGTTCTTGCTTTTACATGAATGCACAATTTATATATTTGTCATGAATTTAAATTTTAACACTATCACGTAATCTGGGCCCATAACCTATTGGAATGCTATACCGTACAAGTGCCGTACATGTAATACAATAGTAATAATAATTATTATTATTAACTTTTCTGAACATTTCTCGATGAGAATATATTCTTTACTTCTTTCTCTTATAAGTAATTTAAGAAAATATCATCGCTGTGTAATTAGTAATGTGTACCGTGAGTTTACTGTATCTTCCTCATGTAACTTTAAGTGTTGATTGAAATAATATGGAAGATACGATACACAACGCTACGATAAAAAGTGTAAAGCAAGAGTAGGCATATATAAACGGTCGTTCTCGGAGTTTGCTTAATATTGCTAATCTTCAAAATAACACTGTTAGTGTGAACAATGTGAATAATTTCAACCTAAATTTCGATCCAATATCGACTAAAATTTCAATACTTTTTTGTCGGTAAAATTGCGTATCTTTTTTTCAATCAACGCTTGCTAAGGATGTGCCATTTTTTTGTTGCGCATTCTACATAGGCAATTTTATCACAGTTAAACTGTCAATAGAGCTACATAAATTTCAATCTGTTGATATGTATTTTCGTATTTTAATTGAGAAAGAGCCTCTGCTAACAGAGTTGAGGTAAATAAATTCTACATGCCATTCCGTCAAGTGTCAGGTCTTAGATGTCAGAATTAGAAATTCACAGGCCTACATTTATATTTCACCCACTGACGGAATAACACTGTGACTAAGAGAATTTACAAACAGTATCTTCCATTGCATTCAATCGTTTTGGTAGTAATAATTAACCTTTAATATCTTCACTGCTATTTAATTACCATCTATCTGAAAGTAATTGTTTATTATATTGTATGTATTCTAGATATTTTGAGAGGTTTTCTCATATTAATGCCATTATAATCCTCAGAACAGACGTGTTATGTACAATGTCCATGGTCTTGACACTGTTTCCATTCGACTTGGAACAGGAAATTTTCTTTATCATAATAATACTATTCGATTTACAAATTTAGATATTGAGAATTAAAAACGATGTTTAGCAAGACTACATTCATATAAATGCATCGCCAAAGAGAGTGAAGTTCGAGGACATCAAAATTGAGGTAAAATATTTGGTAGATATAGGTACAATTATGTACATAATGATACCAGGTCAGATTTCAAAGAGGAATCTCTCAAATTCCTAAAATGATAAATGCAGTTCTCGAATGTAAATTGTTCACCATTTTACATAATTTGTATAATACTTAATTTAACTAACTGCGTCCTTTTCGGCTGCGGATCCAATGCGAATATTAATATGTGGTAGTTTTCGTAAAATTTCAATCTTGTTTTTAAGTTTGTCAATATTTATGTTACATTTATATTTATACGCATGTTACCCCTTCCTCTATACTACTGCAGAATTCATATTATTGTTGTTGTTCTTCAATAAATACCAGTCTTGTGTAAACGGCAGTCTGGATTGCTGATGCAATGACGTCGATCTTTTACGAGATACTTTTGCCGGGTGTGATAGTATTAAAATATGCGAGTTCGTAACTTTTCGTTCTTCCGGGTGATTATTGTTAAGTTTACTATTAGCCGATCGATGGTCCGGAGGGGTCAGTTAGGGAATTACAGGTATACAGGTTAACATACTATTACTATGTTAATTTTTGTTAGTTGACATAAATTGTGGGCTAAGAAGCATTGGTAACATTTGACTTTTATCTGGTTATGCCTCTTTATTGTTAGATCTAATTTGTTATTATTTTATGTTTTATTTTCTATTTTATCTGTTTTTTAGTATTTATATTTGTGTCTTTTGTTGTTGTTTTTAATGTTTATTTTTATTTCTGTTTGTGACGCTCTCGGCTTCAGCGCGGAGATTCTATCTCGACCACTTTTCCCTACACGCAGTATCTGTAGGGGCCACGAATAACTTCAAGCGGAGAAGGGCGGTAACAGCAGGGGTCAGATAGGCCTTGTATTTCCCTATTTTAAGAAATATACAGATTTATGGTTATAACAAGTTTATTTCCAGATTCATTACATCAGTTTTTTTCTTACTATCTAATAACATATAGCCATTTAGGAATATATTTTTTTCTTTTCCCAAAGATTTTCAACCATCTTTTTCCCAGCTCGTTCTTCATCTTTTTCCGGGATCAATCTGCAAAATATATCGAGGGTACCTTTCAGACAATACCTGATGCAAAATCCATCCAATATACTATCATCTAACTAGAAATATGCCATTTTTTCTGCTATGGAAAAACGCCTAAGAAATCATTTATTATATGTTTCCTTTTACAAGTCACTCCTTGTAATGAATTATATACCAAACAAAAAACTAACAGTAAAAGCAATTATTATTTTATGAAAAAATAAAAATGTATATATTTAAACTTTAAATTGAAAATGAGAATTGAAAAAGGTATTTCCGTCATTTGGTATTTAACTTGATGACAGACAAACGGTACCTAACTCATAATACATTGAAAATATATTATGAAGTATGCGAAAAATATGCAAAATGTATGCGAAAAATAAAATATTTTTTAACAAAAAAAATATTTCAATGATAAAATAAAAGTGCGAAATAATGAAAAGAACGAAAAACAATTGAAATAGTGTTAATGTTGTGCTTCAAGTTCAGCGCAATGCTTATCCATAAAGACTTCTACTCCAGAATATTTAGATTGACAGGCTAGGTGTACAGCACTAAGCAATGCGACCAATGAACCCATTTAGTCTCATGTTTATCTTCTATGTCCATGGATTATTTCCCACTGTCAATTTCGCATTCCCAGTCATCATCTGAATCCTTTTCTCTTCCGCCTTTCGCCTTTATTCCCATGTCTTGTTCTGGAGTTGCTTCTTTAAGAATATATTCTGAGTAGGCTTTTCCAAATTGGTTGCTCTTTAGAACATTTATCTAAAGGCTGATAAAGGTGATAATGTTATGATTTTAGATAAAGAGAGATAACTATCATGAAAGGGCTAAAAGTTCATTATGAAAAACTTTCTAGAAATCATTAAAGAATTCATCTTTATCTCTTGGAAAAAAGTGGAAAACTTATAGGAAAAAGAAAAAAATATATTCCTAAATGCCTTATTGGCTAGTAAGAAAAAAACTGGTGTGATTTATAAGCAGAACATATATAATGTAGTGCCTATGAATAAATAACAAAATGGTTTTTTACATTAAGAAAAAAATGGGAAATATTTAACTTAACAATATTTATTTTATTTAACAGTATTTATTTACCTGACCCCAATCAACCGTATTCATTTTCAAGGGGAGAAGTAAACACTGTAAATAGGTCACGCTAAGTCATCTGAATGCCTGGAAGAAAACATATTAAGATTGTGGGAACGCTTTTACAGTTGAATTACGAATATTTCGGGTTGTGATAATGATGTGGGGGATAGAATCCCATGAAACTAAAGAATATCTCGTTTATTTTCATTTGGGGTAAAGAGTGATAATCCCGCTCGACCCCATTATATGGAGGTTATGAAAGAAGCTAAATTGCGTTTAGTTTCATTCTTAATCATAAAATTGATCTATTAACAACAGCACATAATGTAGTTCAACAAAATTAAATAAGAAACTGGAGTTAAACCGTTTATAAAATTTACTAACTGGATGTGCGTTTTTGTACTTATACAATTTTTTTAGGTTAATATCGGCATTAAAACTGGAAAAATAAAACGCTATATTTTTTAAATTATTTTTTCTACATGATCATATATCCTGTTAACCATTTTTGTAAAATTAACATTCGGTTTTCATATAGGTATTGATTGGACTATAACTAGAACAGTTTCTTTTGGAACACCAATATCGACTGTCAGCTTGCATTCATGGATTACAATGAAAATAAATATAATTATTTTACCAAATGGTAAAACAATTATATATCAACAATATCAAATTGAAACTATACAAAATGTTGCTAAAAGTGCTTTCTGCGAGGGCCAACTCTGAATATTAGTCCCCATTCAATTTAGTACACCTATAATAGATTCATGCTCAAAGTCAATTAATGGCTCCCTTTTACATCGCGAATTGTTTGATAACCCCTAATATCTCGTTACAAGGTATAATAGTGCCCTAAAGTGGCAATTTTGTCGATCTAGGTACCCGTAGGGCCAGCGGCCCTCGGCCTTTGTGATGAATGGTGTTGGTAATACATACAAATGTGGCAATTTCGCGGGAAATTCATAACTGATAACGCAGATGTTATGAATAAGGGAAGCTTATAACCATAAATTGATTGCTTTGACCTTTGAGGCTGTCGTTGATTAATAAACCAATGTTGATAGCATATGCTTACAATATTTGGTGTATTAGAATTAGTGTATTTTTCGGTTAAATTTTCGGAGTTTGTTGTTGTTCTCTATATGTTGGTCAAATGTGTAATAACACTCAATCTAACCATATGACTTTTTCCAAAAGATGGGGAAATACTAAAATAAATCAATAAACTGCAAAAATGTATTTTCTTAGATATAGAGCCGTTTAAAATGTAATATTAACATTCCTAGCGCTTCGCACAGTGAACTCAGTGAAAACGCTTTATAACGTTTTACCATGAAACTGTAGGTACACGATCAAGATTGTATCAGCCTTTAAATGGTAGCACAATGGCGTGCAAAATTCGTAAACCATCGAGTCTAGTCGCACGATGAAGAGCGCATAAAGCGACCTGCGATTGTAACCACCGACGAAAACGTTGCGCTCGTCAAACAGTTGATTGATGAAGATCCACGGCGGTACACACTCGACGAATTAACCCTACGATTACGAAGTAGATGGGAGTGTAGTCGTTCTTCAATTCCAATAATCATTCACCACGTTTTTGGTCTCCGTAAAGTGAGCGCGCGATAGTTACCGAAACGAACGGTGGACGACCAACAAAAGGACTACGTTCTGTGACTGCGAAGTTCTCGCGACTGTCTTTTGGGACTACCATGGCGTTTCTTTGAATGTTCTTTGGGACTACCTACAACGCGGCATACTACCGCAGACCTTATTGACCGACAGCGAGTCGCAATTGGGAACGAAAGATCCGGTTTACTCAGTGAGAAAGTGTTCCTCATTCACGACAACGCAAGGTTTTTGAACATCCACTATACTCACCTGATATCGCTCGCGATGCCACCTTTTCCCAAACTTCTGGAGGCAAACGATTCAGAGGAATTCGAACACGCCGTGCTTGATTGGACTTGGACGCATCGCACTACCGACCGAGGTGATCACTTGGACCGACCGAGTTTATTATTCGCTACGAAAAAAGTCTCGAAAGATTTGGCGATTATGTGGAAAAGTAACAAAATTTTCTGTCTATTTCAAAAATCACCATATTTTTTTGATTTGACCCCTTTTTTGTAGTGTATTAGTGTAACAAACGTTACTTAGTTTTTAAATGAGCTCGTATACCAAAAACAAGGTACCGTTGGACTGATTTAAATGAAATGATTTAAATAAAAATAAAAATCATGATTTAAATCCACTGATTTGAAAGTAATCACCATTTTAGTCAAAGCCAATGATAATTTTGAGAAGATTTCTTGAATGAAAATAAATTACTTACCTTTTTTAAATTACATAAGTAAGAAACAAATTTTTACAAGCAAAGGAAAATAAAAGATATTAAACTGAAACATTAAATATTAACTCGAATAAAAATACAAATTTCCTGCTTTTCCGATCCTCAGTCTACTTCTAAAATCGGAAAGTACCTACTAACGCAACGGTAAAGCTTCACCTTAAGAATCCGTAACGGTAGCTCATGTTAAGAATCCGTAACGGTAGCTCCAGGCAGCAATTTCACTTAGTATCTGTATAGAATGTGTAATGATTGAGAGATAAATTTATCATCATATATGAAAAATATATTTAGAAATTCGTTGTAAGAGCTAATTATGATATAGAATGCAATGCATATTAACAGGTAATTTATTTCTGTTTTGACATTAATCCATTAGGTATCAAATTATCTCATCTAAATAGGATGCAGCTAATTACCAAATAATTAGTTAACTTTAGACAAAAATGATCCCTAACCCGGATCAAATTTTTAACAAGCTAAGAATTTCTGTAAATGTGAATAACAATGCCCTAATTGATATCCGAAAGTGCCTAAACTTTCCGAGTTGAGGAAGAACTGCCAGCGTGGAAAAACTGCCACCATCTTGAATTTTTCTGGTTTTGACTATATCTTTTAAACTAAATATCCTAGTAAGGTACCACAAGGAGTATTACTATCTAACGAGAACAATACGAGGCGCTTCATGGCTCTCCTATCAAGCCACCTTGCAACCGCAGGAATCAAGGTTACAAGGTTATACAAGCGGAAGATAACCCTGATACGCTACCAGGAATCACTGCAGGACCCCAGGAATCACTGCTCTGATTGTAGGTAAAGACACTGTTCGCCCTTATGGGTTCAATTTCTGACGTATACGGCGATATTTGCGTTTCTATGCCCAGAAAGAAGGACGAACCCAGCAAGATATTCAACTGCGCAAAACTTAAGTTTGGTCCTGAACATTTTCTGCTTTTCTTTTCTTCCAGGCTGCCATCCCTTCTTTTCTTCCATGCTGCCACCGATTTCAACTGCAGTGGCAACATGAGAGAATGTGTCATCACGCGAATTGAATTGAGAGGTAAAATTAACGTCTTCAACAAGCCAGATGACGTGCATGAAAAAATTGCTGCAGCAGCGAGTCTATTCTTCTTTGATTGAATGATAGCTGTATCAGTAGCTCATTAGACACTGAAAGGTGAATTACAGTGTGTTTTTTGACAAATTCTAGTTTACCATAGGAAAGGAAACCGCTTACTAGCGACGCTGCGAGGCTGAGCATTCAAAAATGGACTCTTATTTCCAATCCATTGCAAGGCTGATTCTGATCCTGCTATTTTGAAGATAATATAATAATATAATAATATAATAATATAATAATATAATAATATAATAATATAATAATATAATAATATAATAATATAATAATATAATAATATAATAATATAATAATATAATAATATAATAATATAATAATATAATAATATAATAATATAATAATATAATAATATAATAATATAATAATATAATAATATAATAATATAATAATATAATAATATAATAATATAATAATATAATAATATAATAATATAATAATATAATAATATAATAATATAATAATATAATAATATAATAATATAATAATATAATAATATAATAATATAATAATATAATAATATAATAAAGATATACCTAATATTTTGAAGATTTTTAGCTTGGTAAAATTTTTGTCCAAGTCAAAACCTAATTGCACTTATTATATTTTTATGCGTCGTTCCTGAACCGACTACTGAGATAAGATCTTCATGATAGATTTGGAAGAAGGTAAAGAGTTTAGCCAGGGTAAAATTCAAAAAATAAGGTTAGGTAACATTGACGTATATATAATATTGACGTATTATTATAATCAAAACATAATAAAACTCTCATAATAAACATTTTATTATAAATAACACCACAAAGTAGGATTTGTAAAGAGCTACATTAACTTTTAATTTTAGCCCTAAAATAAAACAAAAATTATAAAAAATGAAAACAATAAAACTAAATTCATTACAAATGAGCCACCAACGTATAGCATAGTATTTTTTTGCAATATATATATATATATATATATATATATATATATATATATATATATATATATATATATATATATATATATATATATATATATATATGTATATATGTATGTATATATATATATATACATCTCCAAAACATCTCCCACGTAAAGCCATTGTAAAACTTACCTATCTTATTAATGCATCTTTTAGATTAAAATATGTACCGAAGATATGGAAAGTAGCAGAAATGATAATGATGAAACCCGGAAAACCACCAAATAAAGCTTCGTCCTACAGGCCTATCTCCTTGCTTCCTGTAATATCAAAACTGTTCGAAAAAATAGTTCTTAAAAGATTAAAACCAATCATTGAAGACAAAAACATAATCCCAGATCATCAGTTTGGATTCAGAGAGAGTCATTCAACTATAGATCAGGTCCATAGGATCACAGATGTAATTGAAAAGTCGCTGGAGGAAAAAAACTCGCTGGAGGAGTTTGTTCTACCGTCTTTCTTGATGTAGCACAGGCTTTTAATAAAGTATGGCACGAGGGACTTCACTATAAATTAAGCAAGCTCCTGCCTAATCAGTTCTCACAATTAATGAAGTCTTATATTTCAGATAGAACTTTTAAAATTAAGCAAGAAGACGCTTATTCTGAACTTAAAGAAATCAAGGCAGGAGTACCAGTGTATTAGGGCCAGTCCTTTATCTACTATACACCAGTGATATTCCTGAATTAAAGTATGACACGATAGCCACCTTTGCTGATGACACTGCTATAATGGCTGTAGGCAAAGATCACCAAGAAGCGGCAATACATCTGCAAATATCAGTTAACAAAATCAGCACCTGGACTAAGCAATGGAGAATCAAACTAAATGAGAGTAAATCTGCCAAAATATGTTAATTTTACAAACAAAAGAGACATATCCCTGTTAGCATAAACAATATCCAAGTACCATGTGCTGATACAGCAAAATATTTGGGTATAACACTGGACGCTAAGCTACGCTGGAGAGCTCATGTCAAAAAAATAAGGAAGAATTAGATATCAGATTTAAAAAAATGTATTGGCTGCTTGGACGAAATTCCACGCTGTCAATATATAACAAAATACTTTTGTACAAACAAATTCTCAAGCCCGTATGGACATATGGCATCCAGCTGTGGGGTTGTGCCAGTAAGAGCAATCTAGATATAATCCAGCGATTCCGAAACAAAGTATTAAGGAGCATTGCTAATGCCCCCTGGTATTGCAGAAATAGTGACCTCCATAGGGACATGGGAATGGACACCGTTAACCAGACCATCAGCGAATTCGCCAAAAGTCACGAACAGCGACTTCATCGTCACGTCAATGTCGAAGCCATCCAGCTCCTCGACAATACAAACCAGATTAGAAGGCTCAGGAGGATCAAACCCTTCGAGCTAGTATAATTTTGTTAGTGCAAAAGCAGAGAACAGTGCCTGTGTACACATTAATATTAGTGTTATTAAGTATTAGAAAAATATAAGGAACACTAGTGAGTAAGTCCTTAGATATAAATTTTGTAACAGTAGTAAATTAGGTTAGAAAAATATTACTCATTGATCTAAGTTCAGATCAGATTGTAATTACAGTAAATGAATGATCTTATCTTAAGAGGGTAAAAAAACCAACCCCTATTATATTTTTCTTCAGAACTTTTTAACGCGTCGAAATTTCTCTATTTAAAAATTTTATATGCAAAGATGGCTTCAATCTGCAACTTATATACTCTTCTGCATACTATATCTGCAACGTATACTCACATTGCCTTTCAAATAAATTCACCGAGGGGTTATTATTCGGTGAAATAGTCAAGTAATCTGTTGTCAAAGAAAGTGAATATGGGAAGTATTGTCTCATTGTTCTTGTTTTCTTTAATCTATAGAGAGTTAATATAATGGACTAACAAAAGAATAACAATTTTATTTAATTCAATGAAACTATAAATTACAAAATACCACAATAAATAACTGCACTATTGTAACAAATAACAGCATCAAACTAATGACAATGGTAAGGAAATATCAATCTCAAAGACCTTTTTAACCCTCAATCAACGTGATTAGTTATTAGTCAAAACTAATTTTTGTTCGAAACTGCAAGCATACAATTTTCTATAGCACCCTATTAAACATTTCAAGGAAGGAAACGTATACACTACTACTGTATTAGAGCATCGTTCCTAAATATTATGCTATAATATAATTTAGTAGAGTAATGTATAATATATCGTAAAAACTGTGCCATCGATATGAGACGTTCTCAGGCATTTCATTGGCGCAATAATAATAAAGAATTTCATTATAACAATAAGTGCAGAATAACTGATACTTATCTTGGAAGAGAGCAAATAAATTTTGTTTACGACGCAGCTACTATACAACTCAAATATTTGAATCGAGGATTGCATCCCATATCTTGTCATCCCTATAGCCTGATTTATTTTACTGCAAATATGACATTTCGTGTTCTAGCTTTTGATACAAATACTTTTGATACAAGTTTTATAGGTATAAAGAAAATCACTAGCATAATCCGGTAGATCCACCATTCAATAAGAAAATTTATAGCCAAAGCTTACGGAGCTTAGAAGTTTAGAAAAATACAGATGGTACGTGGACAAAAAGTAATATACAAAAAGCCAACAGGTACGCTGAATATCTTGAACATACTTTGCAGCCGAATGAGGGAGAAAACACTCTCGACTGGGAGAATCTTACCCAGGAAGAAGGTGCAATCAGACCTGCTACCCCGAAAGAAATAGCAAAAGAAATTAAAGAAAACATTAACCCGAAAAAAGCCCCAGGATTTGACCTTATTACGGGGGAAATTCTAAAACATCTCCCACGTAAAGCCATTGATAAACTTACCCATCTTTTTAATTCATCTTTTAGATTAAAATATGTACCGTAGACATGGAAAGTAGCAGAAATTATAATGATCCTGAAATCCGAAAAACCACCAAATGAATATTCGTCCTACACGCCAATCTCCTTGCTTCTTGTAATATCAAAACTGTTCAAAAAAATATTTCTTAAAAGATTAAAACCAGCCATTGAAGACAAATCCCACATAATCCCAGACCATCAGTTTGGATTCAGAGAGAGTCATTCAACTATGGATCAGGTCCATAGGATCACAGATGTAATTTTAAAGTCGCTGCAGGAAGAAAAAGTTTGTTCTACTGTCTATCTTGATATAGTACAGGCTTTTGATAAAGTATGGCATGAGGGACTCAAAATTAATAAAGTCTTATAATTTCAGATAGAACTTTTAGAATTAAGCAAAAAGACGCTTATTCTGAACTTAAAGAAAGCAAGGCAGGAGTACAACAAGGGAGTGTATTAGGGCCAGTCTACTATACACCAGTGACATTCCTGAATTAGAGTATGACACGATAGCCACCTTTACTGATGACACTGCTATAATGGCTGTAGGCAAAGATCACCAAGATGCGGCAATAAATCTGCAAATATCAGTTAACAAAATCAACACCTGGACTAAGCAATGGAGAATCAAACTAAATGAGAGTAAATCTGCCCATGTTAATTTCACAAACAAAAGAGAATATCCAAGTGTCATATGCTGATACAGCAAAATATTTAGGTATAACACTGGACGCTATGCTACGCTGAAGAACTCATGTCAAAAAAAAGGAAGAATTAGATATCAGATTTCAGGTGGTGGTGTCATCTAGAGTGATATCGCTACACTGCTTCTGGAATGCTGACTGCCTTCGCTGGTATCTCGCCTTGGGATTTATTCACCCCCAAATTTATATTACTTGCTGCTGGGCTGTAGTTTTTGATCTGCTATCACTTTAATCACTCACTGTGAACGTTTGTTTAATTTTCTTGTTTGATATATTGACTGCAAATTATCTTCCACTGGGCTGGGACGCTACCAAGCTTTTCCCTTCTTTACTCATAAAAACGACGAAAACACTTAATCGTGCAGTTTTCCTGCTTCTAGATCATATACACTGATATTAGAGCTTACTTAGCACAAATTAACATGTATTATTTAAATTTACAATTACTTTTTACTAATAAATTTTTATAAAATTCACAAGCCTGGCTGTTGCTTTCATGATCGCGGTAACTAGAATCCTTTTAACTGTTGGTAGTTGCTACAGATGTACCGTATTAAAAACAAATGCAACTTCCTGGTTACCTACTGCTTTCTTGTTCTGTTATTTTGATATGACCAATCAGATTAATTTACAATATTTGATTTATTTAATTTCAATTTAAACTATTAAACTTTGATTATCACATATAATTTTGAATTCTGAATACTTTCGTGTCGCTTTACGTTCTGTGTGGCGCGTTCCCTCCAGATTTTTAATTCTGCTTCCTAGCGAAACTCTCGAAACCCTTGTTTACATTTATGCCTTTGCATTAATCCTTTAATTTAGAGACAGTTTATTAGTGCAATCACTAATAAACAAAATATGTGATAATTATTAGTATGACATGTCTATTTTAATTTCATTTGAAATATATTTTTGTGGCGATTAATTATTTAGATTTAACGATATTATATTTGGACTAATCATGCGCGTAGCTGACTGGCGTTTAGTTATACTCTGTTCGTTGATTATAGGCAATTGTTTGTTTGGGCTTATACTATATTCTGCTCGTTAGTTGGTGGCTTAATTTTAATATATATATATATATATATATATATATATATATATATATATATATATATATATATATATATATATATATATATATATATATATACACCTCCATGTAAAATTATGTTAAGAGAGGGCTTCTCGATGTAAGCCCCTCTATAAATGGGTAGTAAATATTTATTATAGTTTCCAGACCGCGCCGCGGCTGATTAGCGACACAAACTAGGCGAAGGCTAATTTGTAATAAAGTACATATTTTACAGATTTTAGTTTTCCTATATTTCTAAGCAACGTAACTATTTAGAAACTGAATTTTAAATTATTTATAAGTTAAATTATGTTATTTCATGTTAAATTATTTATAAGGGTTTCTGAAAGCACCGATTGCGATTCCGTGATTCAAATTTAACTGATATACATATTTTAATGAAGATTAAGTTTTCGGAATACCTACGTCTAAATTAATGTGTTAATAGTACTGGAGTTGGCTAGATATTTAACTTTTATCTCTTTCTGCACACTTTTGACAGAATTACCTATCGTGTTTCTGGAAAAGTGTGATAAAATGTTAACCTGTTTTCCTTCCAATTATCTGGCAGATCGGATTAGAGTTTGATTGACATATATGGCATACGGATAATGGAGACTGATAAAAATCAATTCACTAGGAAGCGCGAAGCGCTTTAAATTATATATTTCTTTTTGACTGAAGTAGATAAAATTTAGATGAGAGCACTCGCTATATTATATATTTCATATCGACAGTTTCATCTCGTGCTATATCATTGTGAGGAATACAAGTTTTATAGATACTAGTTATTATAAATATATTTTCAAAGGTACCCGGCAGACCGGTATGGCGAATCATAGAATGATAAATAGTAACATAGGTAATCATTTTTGTAATTTCAAATTCGAACGGATTTAAAATGCATCTCAAAATTTTCATCTGCGATTACGGTGTTTTCCCAAAATTTTGTTTAGAGAGAAAAAAATATTTATTCATATAGCTACTTGACACAGTTCCGCCCACTTACACATAAGCACATAATGTAAATTCAACTATCATTAGCATCTCACAGTACGTTCTACTATGCCGCGTTTGATGCACACTATAATGTGAACTTGCATTATATGCGGAACGGTCACTGTGCTCGTAAGTACTTATGCCAGCACCAAGCCATTCCCTTGACATTGTATTCGAGCTGAACGGTGAATAACGTGACGTTGCTCTTCGTAAAGGTAGAGGATTTGTACAATAATATGTACCTTTGATCAATGTATTCCAGACTATTTTTACAGAAACCGATGAACCATCCTCATTATGCAGATGTGGAATGCGAGCTTATTTAAATGGTCGTATTATTCACATATTATGGCGAAGGTGCAGGTTACAAGAAATATTAAATATTTATTATAACATGTATATAGGCGTTTACTGTTGTCTTTATCAAAATTGTTGAACCTCTTTAGTTGAAACACCTTTAAGGTTTCGGCACCTGCTTTGGTCCTATATACAAGAGTATGAAGGGTTAGGAAAGATTTAATAAAGGGACATGCCTAGAATAAGGAATGTTTATCAAATCTGGAGAAGTTCATTGATGTATGAAGATCGGAAGGAGAGGGGTAGGGTATTGGTAGTTGACGAATATTGAATGGTAGTTGATGAATATTGTGCTGATAATCTGAAGATAAAATACTTCTAGGCAATCGGGAGTATGGCACTAGAAGAACCAGACCAAAATATTTTTGGGCTGGCTGCCATTCTGGCCGATTTGTCATCTTCCATATTACCGTTGCAATGGAAATGGCAATAAAGTCCATTTCCTAGGTTTTTCCTATGGTTCTGTAACATGGGTCATAGATTTGGGCCTTTTTATTCTTCTTTCAAGGTGACGATTGCAGTTTAGTTTGGCATCGAAGGTTACATCCAGATATTTCACCTGCGGTGCATCAGCTGTGAATTGAAATGCTGAAAAATTGAAATTGAATTGAATGCTGTGTTTAGGAGAAAGGGTGCTCCCAATTGCTCCAGTTTCCTTTTTCTTATGAAGAGTACCATTTCCGTCTTTCTGATTATTAATTTAAGTTAGATAATAATTCAGTTAAGTTTTGTCAATGCACAAGGTTTATCCTTCTGTGGATATCCTTAACTGTTTTTTTTTTGTATATGAAATGTATTGTAAGGTAATATTCCTAATAAACATTATTATTATAAGTATTCAGGTGTTGTGAAGTTGTGAAATTAAGTTGTAAAGTTCGTTACCAATAATTAAAAAAGACAAGTAGGTAATATCTTCGAAATGATAAAATGAGAAATTTTCCGAACCTTTTTCATCACAAGTCATCACGTCGCGGCGTCTCGCTTAACCAACACACACTAAAGTAATATATTAAATTTAAAAACAAGGGTTTTAGAAAAGAGGTAGGCGATAATGCTATGTGTATTTGAATAAGGGAAACATGTTTATTATACGAGTATAATCTAAAACGACATAAACATTCAGGCTTATATGGATTAAGTATTTTTAATATTTCATTCAAATAAAGCATAAACTGGCACTCATGGTTTCCCTTTATTAACAAAAAATTTAGGCAATAAAATACACGACAAAAATGAGAGCAGATTAATTTGATATATTACAGATGTAAATATTTACTCCCTGGGACCATAATAATTTGTAAAATTGTTTTATAGAGAATAAACCATAAAAGCTATAATTTCAGATTATGTGAGTAGTTCTGGCTTGTAAGATATAACATAGACTGATTTAGGTTCAGGATCTATCAACATCATAAATTTAGCAGCAACAGTGAACCTTTTAGATTTTTTCTATTTTATGGTACATTATTAGAGTAAGAACATATATGATAGTCACAAATGTTACTACGAGAAAAAAGGAAATATAAAATGAAAATATTATGGAAAAACATAATGCTTACTGAAATACCAAGGGCTGGATATATTCCCATTAAAGTACCTAAATAAAATATTTCGCAGAAGTTGAATGACTATTCCTTGTATAAATATAACATGAAACAAAATTTTATTTTAAAAACGCAGTTTGCGTATTCCATCCAACATCCCTTAGATTCATAACCATTCAAACCAAATAAGATCACTGACAAAGCCCGCCAATATTCTTGGCTAAAAATGTGACCTCGATAGGAGGTGGCCGAGCGGTATCATCGCTCTTTACCCCTAACTGACAAAGCGACTAAAATGCTAGAGTTAGCATTTTGACACAGAACACCAAGAGAACTGATCAGAGAACACATTCATAAAACGTTCCGGGCTACGAAAAATCTAGAGCTAATTCAGAATATGACATGTGTATTTGAAATGTTCGGGATAAATTCAGTAGTAATTCCGAATGTGTTCAGGATTCCTACCACGAACATAGCTAATATCAATATCTATGTGGTATTGTTTTTGATGATATTATTTTCAGGATTGTTATTAACTCACTCAATTGCTTGGATCTTTTCATTAGCGTCGTGTTTCTCAATTCGGTATTTATGTTTAGCTCACTTTACGAATAACTTATAAACAGAAAGAGATATCGAACTCATTTTCACGTCAAAATGTAGATATTTCTAAGCTCTTCACAAAGATATAGTGGCACAATACCACTATATCAATGCTTATTCTTTAGGGTCATAAATTTTTTATAGTTCTGCTACCGGTTGCTAATTTCAAATCAATGGATTGTGTAGAGTACAAGGGTGAAACATTGACTGGTCGCTTTTTCCTGCTCGTAGGCAATCCCTGCTTTAAATATATTATTTAAACCACACATTCGTCAGAAAATTTAAACTTATGCTTTTTAATCATTTTTTGTGCTCAATTCATTTATGTAAAGAAAACTATGCATTGTATTTAAGTTTTTTGAGAAAAATATATAAAATGACATTCTTTTGAAATAATGCCATCTATCGGTTTCTATATTGATGTAGATTACATGACGCACTCAGCGCAAGATAAAACATTAAATTACCTTTCCATCGATGTATATATAACATTATTTACTTTTGAGGAACCAATCCTGAAAAAAATACAATTTTCTGATCATGCGTTAGGGACTTACCCTTAGGGACCCTTTCCGTTGAGAGATAGAACAAAATGTCAATAACAAAAGTTATGCGTCATGAAACCGGCTATTCATATTTGTGCTATTTAACATACCTCAATAGGAGACATTTCTGAGAAAAATGCATCTCTATGTTTTGGTCTATAGATTGCTCTCCCTAGCGGCCGAGATGAGAACTTAAAAATTATTTATAGTCGATTTCTTTATATTTTTTTCTTCACAAACTTGCGTTTAGTGTTTAGTCATTGCTACGCGCGTAATTTAAATTATTTTTTGGGTAATATTTGACGTTGTTCCCAGATACGCTAATATTTCATAAAATTAGAGCCTTGTTTTCAATGTATTTCAGGAATATTAATCAATGAAAAAACAGTGCATAAATAATTATTTGCTATCGAAAAAAAGACACAATTTGATTAGTAAAAGTATACTGCGTTTTTCACTTTAAAGAACTTTATCGGAAACATATAGGTATGACGTTTACCCTAAACGTAATCATTTTATTTTGCAAAATATTCCATATCACGTGACTTCATTGATCATAGTGTTAGTAGAGTTAAAAATGATTGACAACAAAAATTTCGGCAAATTTACTAAGTTACCAGTAAAATTATTTGGAACCTAGTAGGGGTGTCAGAGGTTTCGATTTGAACTTGAAATAAAGCCCGCTGAAATAAAGCTTAAATGAAAGATCTTGACGTATATAGCAAGACTTTAAAAAAGTTAAAATGAGCGAGATACGCGTCATGATTTTTTAATGCAAAATAGTTTTGAAAACGTCAGTTTTTTCAGATCTCTCAATAATGGAAAAAGTAATGCCTTTAGAGAAAAAAGTTTCGACCAAAAGTTGTTCAGCTGATGATTTTACGGTCGGATTAGGTATTTCAAATAATCGCAAACATTTTTTCGTTGCGATATTTAGTGCCACACTTTAAAAAATGCGACAACATTAAAATACAACAAAATATAGGAAACTTTTTCTTAAATCGTTTGAAATTGGATCGAAAATCGAAATGGAAGTCCAAATTGGAGTATCGCATAGCCATTAGAATGATATTTCTCATGCTATTGCTTTCCTATTGCTCATTTTTAATGGCTTACTATATACGTCAAGATCTTTCATTTAAGCTGTATTTCAGCGAGTTCCGTCCAATGTCCAAATTCACGATGTTTTTTTTCTGACACCTCTGCAACTAGGTACCTATTTATTTCTTTTATATAACTATTTATATAAGTATTTATATAACTTATCATGGAATTACCCTTTTGAATTGAATTATTGAATTATTCGTGTAGGCTTTAAAGAAGAAACAGTAACATCCCAAGCAACCATATTTAATATCAAATAACATTTTGTGAAATACCTGTAAAAAATTCCTATTACACCCGAACAGAAAATGCACGATTATGCTGATACTACACAATACGCTGCTCGTTCAGTAGGAGATCCTGAAACAGCAGCTCGTAGTCTCACGAACGTGCGAAAAAACTGAAAACTGCTCGAAAAGTGGATTATAGTAGATTATAAAAGACGTCCCGATGATTTTCTGCGGTTGCTGGTTTTACCAAATCGGTCTAACACGGCTGTGAATACAACAGAGAAAAGTGCCGTTTTTCGCCATTTTTTTTGCTGAAAAACTATAATAGTTTAGTAAACTATTATAGTTTAGCAGTAGCAGTAGCAGTAGCATGTTTAGCAGTAGCATTATAGCCTAGCAGTAAACACGTAAGAAACAAAAGAATACACCTTGGTCTCAAAAATTCACTTAAAAATTATCTGAAAACTGGACTACATAGTGGCCCGATACATAGTGCGAAATTTATTAAAAACTGCTGGTATCACTACCTTACTGGCCTGCTCAAAGCCCAGATGTATATCCCATCGAGCATCTATGAGATGAATTACGACGCAGAGTACGTTCTCGCGAATGGCCTCAGAGTGTATAAACGTTAGAGACAACGTTAGCAGTTATGGGACACTCATTGACCATGACTTAGAACTTCTTTCGGTACTTTAAATGTCTGAGATAAAACACTATGGAGGCAGATGGTCCCAATTTTTTAGAGTTTTTATGTACCTTCCCATTTGTTACTATTTACATCAACATTTTATTATTTCTTGGTCGCAGATTGTTGGTCGGATATTTTCAGAAATGTTTGATTTAAACGAATTTACAACCTGGACTATAAGTTTTGACACATTCGGTATACACCTTATGACTAATATGTAGTTCGCTTCTATTTACAGGCAAATTCATAATGAACGCCAACCAGTTTCCTAGCAAATTTATGACAAAGAGATGAAAAGTTATAACGCGCAGGTAAATTTTAGAGTACAGTAATTGCCTGTCCTTAGTTATACAATTTATATGTTATTTTTTACCTTCGAAATAATCTAGCTGAAGCTAATTAAAAATTACGAACGTAAATTAGACTTTTACTTACATCTAGTTAGTAATAAATCAGGGGTTGAATATAATGCAGCACTTGGTAAAGGGAGCAAATTAAAATGTCTGTAGCTAATATGTTATATTACCAAGGGAAAGATAACCATTAGAAACAGAATTCAAAACAAACTAGGTAGATACATCACAAATGAACCATATCTAGTTGATTTTTATACTCGGCGAATAGACCAACGTCTATATACGTTTTTAAAAAATTTATTTCATATCACGCTACTACGAAAATATCGAAATACAAATTTTAAAGTACATATTCTAGATGTTTCGTAAATTAAACATTTTACTAACCCGACTACGAGTGGAATGTTGATATTAAACCTAATTATTAATAATAATTTTTAATAGAAATGAATGACCATTACCTCAGATATATACAGCGCGGGTTCGTACTTTATTGAAAAATAAAAAAGTTACTAATGTTAACTCAAACTAAGGCAGCCAAAAAAGTCAGGGCAAACTATCAACTGCAAGTGTACCCAACACGTGTACTCAGTTTAAATGTTATTTGTATTATTGCATGGAAGGCAGCGGGGGTTAGGAACAGTTACTTTAATGTAAATATATAAATAAAGGGTTTAAAAACCCACATTCTACTAATATTCGACCTAAATATTACAAAAAAAAAATTAATGAACTTGATTGGCTACATTAATGATGTAGCAAGAAAATCTCGATCTCCTAGAAAAACATCTAACAATTTCATGAAGGTATCCATTTCACGAAAAAACGTAATAATTGTTATCAGAAGATTCTTTCTAAGGCGCAAAAAATACTATTAATCTAATTACATTTTACACGAACGTTATTTTTCAGGTAGAAACTAATATACCTACTCCGTTTATTCCTATTTATCTAATAGGTTTTTGGATCCTTCCATTATACGTAAAATACTAATTCTAAGCCTAAAGTAATAGTACCCATTACAATGAAACGACCAACAACGCAACTAATCGAACCCTATTAAAGTATTAGCATAATATCATAATAGCATAATATCTTTATGGCTTTTTTTACGGAAATAGTGCACAAAAAGGATTTTCAATAGTCAACTAGGTAACCATTACTACCAATTCAACATTCTACCCTGACAAGAAGCTTACGGCGAAATATTTCTCTCTATTCAGTGAGCGATCAATAAAGAACTAGAGGACATATTGAATTTTACAAAAATGTTTCATACGAATGTAATCCGGAAATAAGACTGAATCGTTTCTCCATAATTTTCAATTCGCTACCAGCTCTGAACGAGCATGTAATGAGCGACGTGATGTCTATATAAAGAATTGCGGTAATAAAATAGCGAAAATATAAGCCACTTGATACTTGATATTGTTTATTTAAGTATACGAGTATAAACGTACAATGTATATTTGTCGTCGACCGTGTATTTATGAGTTTGATAAGTGCATAGAAAATTGTTTATTAATAACCAAAAATAATTTATTACCTATAGTGGAAGATATGATTCCAAAATAGTGCAAAATTGAAAAGTATTCTTGATACTACTGAAACATTTTGGCAAATTAAACTAGACAATAATAATATTATTGTCTGTTACATATATACATATAAACATATGAACTAGAAACATTACAATATTTTCTCTGATATTATAGGAACTTTATTTAACTGAGGCCGAAATACAACGGCAGTAAGTTCTCCGATCTTAGCTTTTCGGTAATAGAGGGGCCTGTGGTTTTAATCAAACACGTCCATGTCTTTAATTTTTTATTGGCCGTGTTTTTAACGTTGGCTGATTCGTTTCCGCCTCGAATACGAGAATGTAATGGCGATTCATATAATAACATCTAGTCATATCCTATAGTGTACTCTTTATTAATCGTATATAAAATGATCCTGCGCATATAATAGCTTCTTTATGCTCTATTATGACTCACTGATTCAAAGATCCATCATAGCACATACTCGCATATGAATATTTGGCGTATTATGAATATAATAATAACCGCGGCACTTATATATATATATATATATATATATATATATATATATATATATATATATATATATATATATATATATATATATATATATATATATATATATATATATATATATATATATATATTAGCTTTGAAATTCTTTGCTATTCATATTTATTTTGTGAAAAGTAATCTTGGGTTTGTAGCATTTCATTACATAGAAATAAGCAACTAGACGAATAAGAAAGAAAACACACTTACCAGTACTATATCTGGACACACATACGGAAATGAATCACTATGCATATGAAAACGAACCACTTAGAAGTTGTACAAGTTCTTTCACCTTTCTTGAGGATCTTCAGAGCAGTATACGATTTATTTCATTGATCATTCATACTTGAATTTAAATTACCAATACACCAACACTTGCAGTGACGTTTTATGACATTAGTTTTTGACGGAACTCATTCTTAGAATACACAAACCTAGTCTACTATTTATATTTGTTCTATTTGAACATATTATATATAAAAGCATTAGGCATACAGTTATCCAGAAGATGTTAAACTTTAAAATGCATAAAATCTTGTTGAACCTATTGAAAAACAACTACTTTTTCCAACTATATGCGGGAAAATATTGAATTATATATACAATAGAGTTCTGAAGCATTCAAAGAGGGAGTGATACAGAAATTGCTTGCTTAGTCAAAACTAAAATCATTTGTTGGTTGTATGTATTAATTGTTTCTTCGAAAATTCTCGAAAAAAATCCAATTTTCACCCTGGATATATTTATTAGCTTTGAAATTCTTTGCTATTCATATTTATTTTGTGAAAAGTAATCTTAATAATACACTTAATAATTCCAATACACCAACACTTGCAGTGACGTTTTATGACATCAGTTTTTGACGGAACTCAAATTCTTAGAATACACAAACCTAGTCTACTATTTATATTTGTTCTATTTGAACAAACGAAAGTGTTGGAGTATTAATATTTTAAATTCAAGTATAATTAACGACTAATGTTGAAGTAAAACTGCAGTTCAGATAGCTTTCAGAACTAATCCACGACGTTTACAGAAGACTGCGTTTCGATTAGAGCTGCATTAAGATAAATATCTGTTGTATTTTCTAAAGCAGCTACATGTATTATGTAGGTTTAGACCTCAGGATAAAACAAATAGCGGTATGTGGCCATCGCGATATGACAAATAAAATGTCTTTTTCTCGGACGCATAGCCATCATTTTCCCTACAGATTTATCGTTATCCGTTGTTTACATTTTAGGCTTTCTTTTCTGATACACCTAGCCCTTTCATCGATGGAGATATTTTATGTATCCGGATATGAAAGTATTAAATGTTCTATGAATGTATGAACGAAAGAAAACAACATTTTCAGCAGCCTTTGTGTAACAATATATTTCCCTTCAATTATTAAATACACAATTTTTGAACGTAATGTTATTTTATATTGATGTGTCAACTGGATATAATATTCGAGTGCAACACCTGGAATAAATTCATTAATTTGTTGTCGCTTATTCAATTAGTGCACGATATTTTCAAATGTATTTAAAATATTTGGAAGCTGCGTTATAATATAATTCACAGGAATCGGTTATGTCAGAGTTCTTTCTACAAAATGGTGAAATCCACTGCTTAACAAAGCAATTAAATTCAAATTAAGTTACGCCTTCTTTTATTTAATTGTATTTCTGCTTTAAAGTATTTCTGCTGAAACGTGAATCCATTCAAATCAAATATAAAATAGGAACGACTCATTTAAATGTATTTCCTTTACTATAATTAATAGATTCATAGATAGATACTTTATTAATCTTTATATGCACACACACACATACATATATATATATATATATATATATATATATATATATATATATATATATATATATATATATATATATATATATATATATATATATATATATTATTAATAATTTCCCAATTGAGTAAAATTCATTTTTTATAGGTAATGTTTTAATTTTAATTTAAAAGTAGGTAGTTGGTTACACTACTTATATTAAAAGGTAGCATATTGAAGAAGTAACATCTAGTATATTGCGGCGATTTCCTAAAATTTACATAGTGGAGCCTATCTAAGCGTATTGGCACATTTTTTCTGCTGGAGTAATCGTGTATATCAGAATTTTTTGGAAATTAGTTTCTGTTCGTACAGACATGTCAGTATGTTAAATAGAAATAAATCAATTGTAAAAAAACATTTCGTATCATATAAATTGTGTAATGTAATAAATTGATTGGTTTAATTTAATTTAAAGTTTATTGTCTCTTTTTAAAACATTTAAACAAAAGCTTGTTTTTAAAAATGTTTTTTTACTATTATTTTACTTTTAATTTTTTAGTTATCGCTGGACATGTTTCTAAGTCTGTTCATTTCATTTAAAGCGTCACTGTTGCATGGTGGTTTGCCTGTTAATTTAGTACAGTCTGGTTCTTCCATAAGGAGACCTTCTAGTAATTTGACTCTACTTAACTCTTATTTCTTACTTCTTATTGTCTTACTTATTAATACTATTGATGTTCATGTTGCCAAATTACACAAGTCATAGTATGAAGCCAACCAAGGCGCACTTTTAAAATTCAGTTGCAAGATTTGACTCGAACAATTCTACTCCAAAATCGTAATCGAGTACTCCAAAAACCCCGGGATAACAATTTCAGACGGATTGGGGAACTAAGTTTTTGATCGCCATCTTAGATCCGCCATCTTGAAATTTTATTAACGGCAGCAGTTGGCCCTTGTCGGTCCCTACTACCTCTACTCGAGCACCACCAAACTACCCCTAACCTTTGCCGAGTTATAACTCTTTAAAATTGGTATTACGGCCATTTTATTTTCCTCCAAGTTCAAATTTTTTTCCCCTTGAATCCACTCATTTGGTATCCATATCATGGGGTTTATGCACCTACATGAAAAAATATAGTCAACCATCTTTGGGAATCCGCCATATTGGATATATAGTTGTTATCTTATTTTCTTATTATTCTCAGTAAACCCTTTCATTTGATACCTATATTATGGAAGTGCATAAAAAATAACTAGTCCGCTAATTTAGGCGGTCCGCCGTATCGGATTTACAATGACGTCACTTAGCTAATCATGCATTGTCTTATAAATTATACGCGCGTGCAAAGTTTTAGCTCAATCGACTGAGAATAACTACTTTAAAATTCAGTTACTATACCTAACCTATATATAACCTATAAACGTTAGAATGCTTTTATCTTTAAAAGTTTGCCTGCATGATTGTCTATATCCAAGATTGTATATGAGCCGAATAATTATTTTCTGAGCGAGAAATACTCTGTTGCTCTCTACAGCTAGTCCATACACTTACATAACTATATTATAACTTATTGCCGTGTATATTAGTGAATAATATGCTGCAAGCAGCCCCTTTTCATTCAGGCAATTTTTCAACGATAGAATTGCTTATTTACTTTAGATCATTTGGAGTTGATGTATTCATTCCAACTTAAACATTCACCTAAAATGATTCCAAGAATCTTCCAATGGTTTTCTATTAAAATGGGGCGATTATTTATATTGTAATTTAGGTTTGTTATCTTAGGTCTGGTGTATTTGTGAAATTCTAATGCCATAGTTTATAATAATTTATAATAAGTAAGTAAGTAATATAATTTTTTGGCACCCGAACGGTCCCAAGGTCCCTTGTAGGATACACGAGTTGATGTGAATGTCTTCGGACGTTGTGTTATGTATTTTTACTATTATTTTACGATTAGGTATTTAAAAATGAGTATATACATTGATGTAAGGAACCCTGTATGCCAAGGTTTGATAATTTGTCCATGACAAATTTAAAATTAAGACTACCAAGAGCACGTTATAAAGCAAAAATTGAACCAATTAAGTATTTTTTTTTTCCAATTTTTCGTGGATATGTTGCACAAAATCTAGTTTGGCAGACTCGGAAGACTGTCTTTCCCTAAATCTGTGTTGACTGTGTGCAAGGAGGTTATGTGCCTCCAAATATTTGGTAATTCTATATAAACCGCTTTTTCCATAATTTTTGAAATAACACTTATTAGTGCAACAGGTGGGTAATTGTTGACTGCTTGGGGATCATCTTTTTTATAAATAAGGGTAACGACTGAAATCGGATCAAGTTATTTTGGTTATTGCGATTTTTTGATATACCTTTCTGCGTTAATTTTGGAAATGACGCCTCAAAGGCCCATGAGAAATGATATATCCCAAAAATATGCAAAATAATCATCGGCATTACCCTAGCAAATTCGTGAAAATTTAATTTTTTTTAATAGATGTTTAAATTCGTTTATGTCATTGTCAGAGAAATTCCTAGTAGGCAACGTATTTCCTGTATTTGTTAATTCACAAGTATTTTGATCATAAATATTAGTTATTTGTGAAGTGTGATCTGAGAGTCCCGGGTCAATAATTTTGTAGTTTAATTATTTTTTTATGTTTGTAATTATAAATATGGTCTATAGCTGTTGTACTAATATTGCCTCCCAGCTTGTGATGAGGGTATGTTCTCAGATTAACGATTCTACTCATGTGATTCTAAAATATCACACAATATCTTTTTTTTCGCTTTTTTTTAAAATATCAATATTTATATCTCTACAGATTATATTTTGTTTTTGTATGAGCTTGTCGCAATGTCTAATATTTTGCATAGCTGAATGAAAAAGGTATCTAAGTTTCCTTGAGGGGAACGATATACTAATATTATACACGTATGTTTGTTAACCAGAGTATTCAGAGAGCAGAGCATTCAAAATCTATTTCAAGCGATAAGTGATTGATCTCTTTCTCCTCCTTAAAAGTTTTAGAACATTTATTATACTTTCGTTTTATACATTTATACGTTTACATTTATTACATTTGGTACATTTATTCTACGTTTATTATACATTTATTATACTTAATATACTTTCGACATACTTTAATAGACATATTTCCTTCTGTTTAAGTACGTCTTCTGATTATAGTCTGGAATTTTTCCTCAAAGCATCTTCGATTGTCCTGTGGTTTTTTCTTAATTCAGCGAACGTTAATGCACAACTTTTTGTCTTTTGACTTTTTACGTTTTTTTCACATTAAGGTAAGACACTGTTCTCTCGCAATTTAAAAAATCTTTTTGACCTCAATCTTCCTTCTGGAAAATTGCGTGTTTAATAAAAATACAAACTGGATCATACATAGGAAAAATTTCTACGATTGATACAAAATCAGGATTACAAAGAACTGTTAAGCGTTACACTTAAAGATTACAAATAACTGTTTTAATCGTTGCAAAGCTACGAAGTATAGCAGATTATCGACTAATATCGATCCGAGTCACTTGCTTATGCTGTACATGTACATTACGAGTTTAATGTTCGCTACAACGAATTCAATGTTTTCTTAGAATTCGTTCACCGCCCAACTATTCTGTTTAATCTGTATTGTTTATTTTTGTGTGTGAATCGACACAATGCATTTTTAATATTAATTATAATTAATTATGAAATTTATAAGTAATTAAAAATAATTTTAAATGTAACAACCAAACTGAAATTGGAAATTTTGGGTGAAGTAGTGCATCACTTGGGTCCGCCGGCGAGCCGCCAGTTCATTGTGGTTGTTAGTCACTGTAGTTGTTAGAGGTTCATTAATGCCGTTAATATTAATGTTATTAAAAATAACGAAAACATTATCGACCCTAAATGGGAGACTTGTGGTATGCCTAGTGCACACAATTTGACGTAGAATTATAAATTTTGACATATGATGACCCATTTATCAAATAAGACTTTTTTGAAGTGAATACTTTTGAAATGAATACTTTTTTAGCCTCATGAGAGTTATTTTTCAAGGTCGCGTCACGACACATTTCATAACATTTTCGTCTCGCAAGTGAGCATATGACAGATATGAGGGAAAGAGAGAAATAGAGATACGGAATACAGCTTTGACTTGGGCAACGACCTCCACAAGTGTTCTAAAGCGGAAAGAAATTTTGATATAATTTATAAACCGAATCGGAATTAACCAGAATACAATATTACTTACACATATCCTGCTGGATTTATCTGGATTGGGCTTTCGAATCTGATCCAAATGGAAGATGATCTTTTTGCGGAGGATGCGCCCTTGCCGCTACTTCACTTTCTTCGTGACATATTCGGTTTAGATATGAATAATGACCGGAACATTGCCACGACTAAATCAGGAACAACGATTGATGCTATAGTCTCGAGAAATCTACACCATTTAGAATCACGAACATATGTGTTACACTTCAGTTACCATTAAGCCAATATGTACTATATATATATATCTCTCCCCCACCCCCCACCCCCTCTCTCTCTCTCAATCTTTCAACGAATCGGTAAAGAAGTATTCACTTCTATCACGTGTACTGGATTTTTTTATCTTTAAGACTTTTACCGACCTTAGTAGACTACCATGTGCATCAATATTTTCCAATTTTACGAACAGTGTAGAGTGAGGTAAAAGCTTTGTTAAAATTGGTATGCACAAGGTACTTGATGCGTAATCATAGACCGACCTCGGAAAACTCATGCTGCGTCTTTGAAGTGGCATTTTTAAATTTGCAGAAAATGATTAAAATTTAATGAGATTTCTTCTGTGATAATAGTATTTTTTCTATCGATAAATTGAGATCAGAGTTCTTTCTACAGCTTTTTTCCAAACTACGAGTAAAACGCATTTTGTCAATAATTTATTAAAAAATACATGCAGGAGCAGGCATATTAGATCAGGACAGGGCCTTGAAGACTTTTAGGTAAGCCGTCAGAACCTTGCTAAAAATTATTTGGTTTGTCTGCGTATACTTATTTATTTTTGTATACTACGCCACTTAAAATATAAACACCAACCGGTACGGGAAAAGTTACTTTCCCGGCCTAGGACGGAAATTAACTATCTCTGTTTTCTGATGGTTGCTTAGCAACGGTCTAAAATACTGATATAGGATATTTTGGGCTCTGCAATTGTTTTGACCGATTTTTGAAAAAAAAAGTTACTGCCGGTTATAAGATGAACTCTCAATTTTGGATCAGAGTGTATTATTCTAGTAAACCTACTGTTATAATGTAATGTTCCATCTGAACGCAGTCGTGGAAATATTCTTTCACTTTTCCATCACACGCCTATTAATGTTTCCCGCATTCTCCTACGCATTAACTGCCTTGGGTTCAGAAGCACGCTCTACTTAGTCTAACAAACCGAATGTATACAACATTCTCGAATATATAATAACTTCGGACAGACCTGCATCCCCGTCGAGGTTGTATTTTGCATACAAAAGTTAATTGTGATGCTTTCAACTCGTTTGATATTAAGCCTTTCGAAGTGTGGAACATATTTTAACTTTTCCGGCGCGTGTGGAATTTATTTTTCCCATTTATTTGTCGTAATTCGATTTTCCAGATTATGGCTGAGATACGTTGAGGATGCCGTTACAAAAGTGCATCATGCATGAGCGCTTGCGAAACGCGTAACTTTGCGGGCACACATTAAAGGCAGCTTTAGCCTACGGTTCACGGACAATAATGATTAAAAATCTGTTAAATAGAACAAACAGATAGGTAACACATAATTTAGATTTTATTTTCATAAATCTCCAAATAGTGTATTTTGCACTGGCGGTTCTTGGATTCTGGAATAACTGAGAGGTTTTTTGTAAAAATCACTGATCAGCTAAATAAGTTATTTTGGCCGAATGGTGAAAAAAATATGGACATCCGCTTACATTTGCAAAAAATTATACCGTAAAACGGGGTTACATTAATTACATTTCGATTTGATTTTTGAAGTGGTTTTTGATTTTCTTTGGCCGCATTAGAGTGATTTTTCAAGGTTGCGTCACGACACAGTTTTAAAATTTTCGTCTCGCAAGTAAGATAAAGCATATGACAGATATGAGGGCGAGAGAGAAACAGAGATAGCGAAGCAGCTTTGACATGGGCAACGATCCCCCACAAGTTTTCTAAAGCGGAAAGCAATTTTGATATAGTTTATAAACGATCGTGACAGAATCGGAAAGAACCAGAATACAATATTACTTATGCATAGCCTACTGGATATATCTGGATTGGGCTTTTGAAGCTGATCCAAATGGATGATGAACTTACCTGTTCACCAAGAATAGGATAAATTAAACTCAAAAGTAATTATATCATATTATATTTGGCTGTTTTTTCAAGTGAATACTTCTTTGGCAGCATGATAGTGATTTTTCAAGGTCCCGTGACGACAGAGTTTATAACATTTTCGTCTCGCAAGTGATAAAGGATATGACTGATAAGTGGGAGCATAGAATCACGAACATATGTTTCAACTCCAGTTACCATAAAGCCATAATATCCGCTGCACCTATACCTGCCCAGATTGAAGATAACAAATTGAAGAAATAAATTTAATATTAAATTTGTATACCACATCTTATTATTTCGATATAGCTGAAATATGTACAATACAACTCTCTCTCTCTATCTCTCTCTCTCTCTATCTCTCTCTATCTCTGTCTTTCTCTCTCTCTCTCTCACTCTCTTAACGAATCGGTAAAGAAGTATTCACTTCTATCACATACACTATGCTGCACGGGTATGTTTTTTGTTTTAAATCTATATATCTCAAATAAGGCAGCAAAAAAAAATTTAAAAAAAATATATGTCACTGACGTCAGTTAGAGCCTTCTACTGACAAAAAAGATAGATTTTAAAATTTTCAATAACTTTTTTTTAAATAATTATGGGGGGTAAATTTTTAAAATATGGGGATTCAAAGTTTGCGTCATCTTTCAGATACTGTTTATTTGAACACCTTAAAACTAGATACTTACTTGTTTCTGGTGGGAAAAAATGATGTAAAAATAAACATTAAATCTATTCAATGCACATCTTAAAAATGCAATTTCAACATTTTGATATTCTAGAAGATCTTTCTCTAAGACTTTTGGAGTAAAATTTACATATATACTGCCATCAGTTTTTCTTGTGTACAAGTGGTCCATTTCCTACATGATAAAATAGAGTTAATTTGTACCCTGGACCTTCATTTAACGCGTTAAAAGTAACCCCGAAAACAATATTTAAGCGCATTTTGTTCCAATAAAAAAAATTAAACAAAAAGTGTGTTGAAATATTTTAAATTTCTTTAATATTGCTTTGTCATGATACCGTATTGTTATATGATGCAAATACTTACGGCTACAGCAACAAAAGTGTACAGACCTATTCGAACGTCAGTTTGGCACATTCTATTCTATTATATTCCTAGTTTTCACGTTTTGCTGTATTGCATAAAGTTCATAAAGTTGCTTCGTATGAAATTTGCAAAAAAAGATAGTAGAGAGTAGAGTATAAAAGAGATAGTAGAAAGAAAGAAGTAGAGGTCGCTAAGTGTAACCGTTAATTTGCAATTAGCCTCCAAAATTTGAAATATGCCGTTTTTGCACTATTTTTTAACTTAGAAACTATCATACCTAAGAGTCTGGTTCAAAGAATTTCTTGGAGAATGTGTCTATATTGACCCAAACGTGTGTAAAAAATTCCAGCTTGATCGGTAAAACAGTTCTCGAGTAAATAATTAATAAATTAATTAATTACTAAATATTACTCTATATTAGAAAATGTCTCGCTGCATTGAAGGTGGGTATGAAATTTCACAAAAATATATATAGTAGTATACCTAGATATAATAAACAGATATAATAAATAAATTAATAGTAAAAAACATTGTTTAAAACAAGCTTTTATTTCCATAAGGAGACCTTCTAGTGATTTGACTCTATTTAACTCTTATTTCTTACTTCTTACTTAGGTATTTCAACGTAAAGCTTACATGTCCTTAACGAAACACAGTTCTGGGTTTAATTCTGGAGCTTTCGTTCTCCTAGACAGGTTACATGCCCATCTCGCCAAATTACACAAGTCATAGTATCAAGCGAACCAAGGCGTAATTCATTTGCAAGATTTGACCAGAACAATTCGACCCCAAATCGTAATCGAGGACTCCAGACATCCCGGGATAACAATTTCAGACGGATTGGAGTAACTAAGTTTTTGATCGCCAACAGTTTAGCGTGACGTCACTTGTCGCTAACCGTCATTTACCATGCATTGTCATCCAAATTATACGTGCAAGCAAAATTTCAGCTCAACCGGCTGAGAATAACTACTTTAAAATTCAGCTGCAAGATTTGACCCGAACAAACATACATAGATACATACATACACAGCAAATTAAATAAAAGCTTGTAAAAAAAATGTTTTTCATAACTTGACCACCCTGTAGATATATTTAAGACGATTAGGACATATTTGCATTTTTAATCATATTGACTTTTTACCTTAAAAGTGACCACTTAATCACATCCTTAAATATTAGTTATAATTAATGAATACCTTGTACATATTTTATTTATTTGTGCCTTTTTAATCGTTCTTCAAGAAGTTGCAATGTTTTCATTACATTGTTTGCATGGAATTTTATATATGCAATGTGTATCCAAAAATTCAAGTGGATTTTTGTCTTCTATTGTTGTGTAAATCAATTTTAAGTTGTTTGTATTTTATGTGACGTGTGAATATCGTATGTTTTTGAATACACCGGATAAAAAAGGCCTCAGTGAAAAACCTTCTTGGCAAACCGAATCTCTAAGATACATGTGATTACAACCCTGTTAATTGTATTTGTCATGGTTAGGTTAATTGTATTTGTCAATTAGGTCATCACCTAATTTCATAGATATTTCTTAATACGTTTTCTTCGCTATAAAAAATTAAAGTATTGCATATAAAAACTACTTTATTTTTAATTGTCGCAATACGTATGGTCCTTCGAGCCGGATGAATAACAAATGAGAAAATAGCACATATTCATGCGAATATGAAATTTTCATAAATCAGTAAATCCACAAACCAACTACGAACTATGATGGCCTGGCCTGTGCAGGCGACAGGCGATGGCCTGTAATGGTATTTATAAAAGTCTGTGCCTATTAAGATTAACTTCAAACTACACGACAAGTTTTAATCTGCTATTACCAGAATTTGTGATTTGATGTGATTGCCTATCTGCAAGGTAGTGTAACGGTATCTTAACTAATTTAGGAATGGATACGATTAGATAGGAAGAAAGGATAGAAATAGTGCAATAGTAACAAGTACATGCAGCAGCTAATAGATGGCGTCGCCTTAGAGTTGCAATGTCGAGAGAGCTCGTTAGTTCATCTACTTAAGAGAATGAAAATAAGACGATTAGTTCTAGCTTATTTCCCTGAAGATTTCGACCTGGGTATAAAATTAAATACGACTTCAGCTCGTCCGTATTGGATACTTATCACTTCCCTCGTACATATGTCGTGAATACTCAATGCTTACCATAGCAGTGGATAGACAGAGTACCGCATTCGTTTGAACTGAGAAATAAATGCCGCCATATTTAAATAAAACGCGGCCATATTTTACTCCATAATAGTTCGTAGTTAACGCCATAATAACTTAAGGAAATAGGTTCAGGTAAATAGTATTTTGAAACAATCGCTCAGAGAAAAGGAGATATCAAATGGTAAATACCGTAGAGTAATACGTTTATGATTTGCCGCTAGTATGTCATCAATCAATCGATCAATCAATCAAATACTATTTCTAAATTAATAGTACATGTGAAAGTACGTCCAAGTATAATACCATACGCGGGACCAGCCAGACATCCACGCGCAGCAAGCGACGTGGCAGGCTAGGCACCGGGGTTGGCTCCGAGACGTTAAACGAAAATGAAAAAGCGAAGTAATTGACAGCTCCTTAAGCTGAGGCGCATATTATCTGTCTTTGAAAATTGTTATAGAACAATGAATGGGCTTCAAAAAAATTGGAAATAAAAGGTTGAATTTTCATAAATAGTTTTGGTGTCTCTCTCTGTGTCGAGACGTTTTAGTCTGCCTGTCGAGACGTTTTAGTAATGCAACAAAGTTGGTAAATTCTGTAGGATTCGGAAACAAAAATGAATAAAAGCAAATAAAACGGAACGGATAAATTGATGACGTTAAAATAGTTTAAAGTGTAAAATTATGTTTAAAAAGTGGAAAAAATGCCTAAATTGGTTGACTGAATATCGGTAGATTTTGATATATTAATTGATGTTTTATGATAAAAGGTATATTGTGCTCCCTAATGCGTGTAATGTTGTTTGTTAGTGGCCTATAATTCAGTTTTAATTCGTAGAATTTGGCGCGAGAATCCATTACTCTGATATTTACAAGGTGCCCTAGCAGGTTTTTGTGATATTTTTGGCTTTTAAATAATTATTTCCGTATGTTTTTACCGTTTTATACTTGTGTTCTCAATTTTTATAATGGGACGTTTTAAAAGTAAAATTTAAAAAAAAAACAGAAAGATATAAACTTGTTTCTTAATAGCATATGGCGCCACCTATTTGAAAGATGTTGAAAGGGCATAAAAAATTGCTTTATGTTCACCGGAATCCGAACGAATGCTTTCCGAGTTATTCTTCGTTTAGTTTCGCGGGTATATACAACCACGCTATCTACAAAAAAAAAGAAGTTGAAAATAATGGCTTCTTAAGCTCACTTAACTTCATGACCTTACTTATTTCGTGCCAGGCATTCAACTATTTTATTTTATTTTATATAGGCATTCATGCTCTCCATGTAAATCGATGAGTTGTAGGGAAGTATAATTACCCTTCCCCATAATTATTAATTAAGGGCACATTAGAAGCAATTAATTAATCAAGGATTAATTACGGAACCCTGGCGAAGCCGAAAGAACGCGATTGGTGGTAATTGTTAGTACGTATACGTTACCCGAAGGAATTTGTTTGTAACAATTCGTTCGCCGTCGTTCTCTGTATGGATATTTAATACGCACCTTTACAATAAAAAAATATAGATTCATTGCTCTGCAGATATGACTGTAATTAAAGTTTTGTGGTTAGTTAACTAGTGGCATAGACCGGTATAAGCATATCATGGAAATTGCAATGTCGCCCTCTTAAACCGATTTTCTTGTTGTCTATAGAACTGTCTGATTTAAAAAAAAGAGAATATTCTGGTATTACAAGGAGATAGATATATATTTATATTAGGCGCTGTGATCATGTAGCCAGAATGGCAATAGTTCGTAATCCGCGCACCCCATGTGGTCTCGGTGATTATCATTCAACCTGTTTCAATCAACAGTTGCACTGTAGGGGTGCTAGATACACTGTTCCCAACGTTAATAGTTTGTTTTTGCTCATAACTGGATTAAGTTACAAGTGTTGCTAGCTCTCTCAGTTTTAATCAAACTATTTGGAAGTAACCTCCATGTGTCGGGTTTGATTTACGCTAAGTGTCTTCTTGTTGCTTTCTGGTAACAGTTATATTAATACTTGGTTGAGATTTATTCGAGGAACATAATGCTCTCTAAAAAGGGAATGGATACTAAATTAATTTGTTTTGTTTCTTCCCTGGATTGATGGCCTTTCCCGGCTGTTTTTAAATTGTTCTTAATAATACATATTTTTTTATTTCAGTTAACTAACTCATGATGAAAACAATTCTCTTCGACCTCCTTGAATCAGTGAATCAAACTTACTTCACTTATTTAATTATTTCAAATTATTTAAGATCTCTTTGTAAAAGCAGATGGGTGGTGATTAACGAAGGTGGCGACGGCTTAAATGCTATAGAAGTTGCTGGAAACAATATTTGAGAAAACATAAGTGAATAAAATTTCTGTATTTCTGTAAGGGGCTCGTTGATAAACCCAAAACAATTTTCTAAGGTTTTTAAGAATAAAAAATGGACAAAAATTTTGCTGCAAGAACAAAGAAATATTGAAAGCTGCTTTCTTAAAATTCAAAAATCTACACCAAGTCAAGGAATCGTTCCCCAGCTGTTGCAACACTTTGCTGAGTAGTATAGAGTATAGAGATCGGTTTGCATGTGTTCAGTTACAATGCAATAATTATAGTGTGTTTTGAAAACAATTATGCTACCAATTATGCTACCATTTTGATATTACTTTTTATGAGATTATGTTGCGGGTGGCCTTTCATGGTTAGTGATGTTTGTGTTAATTGGCTACTGTAGAAAATAATACCAATTTTGTTTCAGTACTTGGTCAATTAGTGCTTCTGTGTTGAATGGCTTCTTCTTTTAATACGGGATTTATAAAACTGCTGTTTATATGCAATTATGCAGTCACTCGTTCCAATAAATTAATTAACAAAAACTTGACGTAGTAACGTTTAAATTAAAGGTAGGATTAAAGGATTATTCTGACTATTTCACCTCTTACCAATACCAATCCGATATGGTTGAGTTCGCAGGGGTGGTGGTAACTGTAATACAGTTTTTTGGTGATTCTTTGCTATTTCATCTATAATGTATTTTTTGGGTCCTTTATTAACATGACAAATTTTTCACCATAATTGTTTGGAAAGCTTGGAAGTTTTGGTACGTGATTTAGTAAGTTTGGAATATAGAGGGGGTTACGATCGAGCTCTTTTTCAGGTCTAGTTTAGGGATACCTACCTAAAATACATACCATAGCTTTTAAATGGTCCTCCAAGGACAACGCAGCACCACCACGAAATATAAAATTAGTTTAGCCCTCATGTATCTATACAGAATATAGTCCACCAGATCTTCTCCGGTTGTGAAAGATGATAGTAACATAAAAAAAAACGAAGAAACTTGTGATCAATTAAGTGAATAATAGAGTCACAATAAAGTGAAGTGGGTATCGTGTACACTTCTGGCAAGGTCAAAGGAAAAGCATTAAAGTTAATTAAAAAACATGATTCACAGCAATAGTAAATAACAATTTATCATAAGTAAGTGATATAAAACAAGCAATACGGCAGAGGCATGCTACTTAAAAGTTATAGAATATTCATAACAGTAGATGCCGGGTACTACAAAAATATAGAATATTAACAATCATTTCACATGGAAAAGGTATTAATTAAGTAATTTTGAAATAATAATTTAGTTGTCAACGACTAGAAAATATATTGTACAATAAGAGCTATTGATCTTCTGGGTATACGTTAGTAAAGCGACATACCGAGAATCGAACAATATCTTTAACAAAAACAAGTTTTCGTTAATATTTAATACATCAGAGTTTCCTACATCCATCAGAGAAGTTATCAAGCAACTAAGACATATATTTATACAACACAAGTTGATATCCAATCTTTCTATTTATCATTAATTAGAAATAAAAGTAGCAAAGCTATTATCAGTACAATTAATCTCTATCTAATTAATAACTTCCATATTCAGTATAGCTAGGGCAATTAAAGTTGGCTAATTGAATCGACGTCAATGCAGTTTTGTAAAAGAGTTGTGTGCACTGAATCAAATTTCTCGGTCTGTAGGACGCGAGTTGTGATTTAAATTATTTACTTATTAGCTTCTCGGATTTAGATCCCTTCCGATCTTTGAAGTAGACATTTGACATTTGAACGAAAAAGACACGTAAACAAACAAAAATAATTTGAACATGAAACAGGACTGTATTGTGCTGGTTCTAAAAATAATCAATCTTTAAAATATTTAGTATGTTCTTGGGTATATATATATATATATATATATATATATATATATATATATATATATATATATATATATATATATATATATATATATATATATATATATATATATATATATATATCTATATTGTTATGAATTTAATGAAGTATGAAATTATAGAATTCCCACGTTGGGATGCTCAAATTGAGAAGTTATGATTTTATGAAACCTTGGTGAGATAATTTGTTGTATTTTATATATGACTTTGAAATAAAGATATTTTATATTGAAATAATATGATGGAGAAATATTTAATCTGATTATAGGATACTCTATTTACTTCCATATAGAATCCTTCTCTTTTTTTGTGGGCGCCAGTTATATGAACACTAATTTTTAGTTTAATTGAAGGATCACTTGTAGGAGGGGGTCCAGTTAGGTCTATTATATAAATTTCGTTAAAAGATTATTTGTAAGATGAAGTTACTGACTCATCATGATTGAATTTTATTGTATGCAAAATTTTATTCAATTTATTAAATTTTAGTGAAGCTCAAATTGTATTAGTTTTCAAATTATTTCCGGAAATTTTCAAAACAAGAAAGAAGAAGGTGTTTGCATATGACTGTTTATTATCAGATATGGTTAATAAAATAAACAAAATTTTTGAACCTTATTCCTACCCTGCGACAAAACCTACGTAACATATATCTATTATATGGAACCAAGGCCTGTGACACAATATTTCTTAATACTAGCAAATTTAGAATTGCTTATTACCTTGTAAAAATATGTTAATCCTTTTATAAACATACACAAAACACCACTTTTTGGTTTCACTGGTACACGATATATCAAATGATCTGATGGTGGTGCCATCTAACGGTATGTCGCTACACTGCCTCTGGAATGCGGACTCCCTTGACTGGGATCTCACCTTGGGATTTATTTACCCTCAAATTAATTACTTTTATTGCTTTTAATCTTCCATCACTTTAATTACTGTGAAAAAATTTCCTTTTACCGACGTTACCAAGCTTTTCATTTCTTACTTGTAAAAACGACGAAAGCACTTATTCATTTTTTTTTGTTTCTAGACCATTTACACTGGCATTATTGCTTACTTAGCACAAATTAATAATTATTACTTTTTTCATGAAGTTCAGGAGCGTGGCTGTTGCTTTCTTGAACGCCGTAACTAGACTCTATAATCTTTGTAGTTTCTACGGATGTACCGTAATGAAAACAAATGCAACTTCCTGATTACTTACTTCTTTCTTGTTCTGTTATTTTGATCTGGCCAATCAGATTAATTCATAATATTTAATGTTACTTAAAACTATTACACTTTGATTACCACATTATATAATTTTGAATTCTGAATATTATCATACAGTTAAATTCAGTTTATATCGTGTAACTTCACTGTCTCTGTGACGCGTTCCCTCTATTACTTTTTCATTTTGCTTCCTAGCTAAAACTCTAGAAACCCTTATTTACACTTATGCTTTTGCATTAATCCTTTAATTTAGACACAGTTTATTAGTGATTGATATTTTATAATTATTATTGTAACTTGTCTATTGTAATTTCACTTGAAACAGATTTTTGTGTAGATTAATTATTATAGTTAGTTGCAGGCTACTGAATTTAATTTTATTATAATTTGTTGTATTTATTGTATTTGGTTGTTGATTATGTATGTTATGTTGCTCGTTACAAAAATAACCGTTCTAAAACTTTTATTTGAGTGACGAAAAGGAAATGGGATAGTTGCAACTATCCGCTAAAATACAAATGTGAGTGAGTTTAATTTAGATCTTTCCCGCTGGAACACAAGAGACTACACTGGCGAGTGCCTTACAATTGCTCGTATTTATGTGATCGTCTGAGCTAAGTCAGAAATGCAAAGTACAATAAATGCCAATTAAACTAAATTAACAGATAAGAATGAAAAAACCAATATTCAAAGTCAGCAAAAGCAAAGACTTGTGAATAATAAATGTATATGTTACTTTCATATAATAGGTATGAGTATATATTATGTGAGGTTTATTATATTTTAGTAAAATTGTCTAACGCAATATGGGACTGTGAAAAATAGGAGCCTGAAAAAGAAGAAGCTTGATAAGAATACACGAAAGAAAAAATAGATCTAAGAAGTGGAAGCATACAAGAAAATACGACGAGGAAAGAAACATATTAGAGGAAGAAGAAAACAGTCCAGGAACAAGCGGAAGTATGGAATCTAGGTAAGAAGGATATAGAACAAAAAAAATATGCTCTAAATGTTTCGAGAGATGGAAAGAAAAAGGGAACATCAAAGCCAAGAATATCTGGAAAAGAACAGATAACAAAGACAAGAAGATCTGGAAAGGCAAAAGAGAAAAGAAGAACAACAAAGGAATGAAGTTTTGGAAAGACATAGAACAGAAAAGAGAATAAAAACAATAGAGAAAAGAGGAAGAATAATTGAAAAAAGCAGAATAAGGATCGAAAAAAAATAATAAAATAAATATTGAATTGAAAAAAGTAATTAAGAAAAATACACAAGAGACTTGTTCGTGTGAGACAGGAAACTAGAATAGATGAAAATGGAATTCAAAAAATAACAGAGAATATTGAAACCAGCCAGCAGAAATTGAAACAGAACTAACAAGGATGAAACAGAAAGCAGAAGAAGAAGCAGAAAGTAGCAATAAAACTAGGAATATAGGAGAAGAACTACTCAAATGTGAGAGCATATCAAAAAAATAGATGACAATGACCAAGAAGGAAACATATATAATGGAAAAGAAATCCAGAATTTAGAAGAAAGATAATAAACTATAAACAAAAACAAATACAGACAAGTATGGGAAGAAAAGAAAAAGAAGTAATATAATAACCAAGTTAAACGGAGAGGCCAACAGCAACATGTATTGTAGTACCGAACATGGTATTAACGTACACAAATCAAAATTTAACTCACAATTTTTCATGGTAATATCTGTTATTATTATTATTATTTTGAGAAGAATTACTTTAACTAATAATGGCATTAATGAATAAATTATGAAAATTTCAATAATAGGTACATTATTACTAAGTAAATCTAGCTCTAAGAATTATTTAAATGTATCATTCTTCCTTTTCTACTTATATTTCTCCCTGTTGGCAATCAAATAATATGATACAATAATGTTCACACACAGATAAAAGCAACAACCACAATCCTGTTTGCAGGTGGATGTGTTAACTTCGGCCACTCCTGCTATGGAGGTATGGGGAAGCGAGCATCAGATGTGCTAGATACAAATGAAGAGGTCCTCCAGAATGTCGAAGAAGAAGACAACCCGGCATTCATATTCACTGGTCCAAGGAGCTCATACAAGCCTAAAGCATCTCAGAGACTGACGCAGCAGCAATACGACAACCTTTCCAGAGTTATCAGGCAATGGGTAAGTTGTTATATTTTTTCGATCCATCATTTTGAATAGGTTAATGGCCTTTACATTTTTACGTTTTATCGATAGCCTTCGTAATATTTTTGCTACGTTAATGGCATAAAAACATAATAAAATAATAATAATGTTTATTAATAATAATGTATAAAAATGAACGTGTTTTAGATATTCTACCTAATAATGTTCTAACAATTGACAGTTCTGTTGTAGGTAATTATGTTAATAATTATTTTAATGATGAATAATTATTTTAATGATTATTTTAATGATTATGATAATGATGAATATAATCTTATAATCAAATTGATATTAAATATAATTCTCATTTTTATAAACCTGCAACTCGATTGGATTTTAGGATTCGTCGCTGCTGATACATAGTCTAACTATACACAATATATGATATACAATGATAATATAAAGGTCTCACAAGCTCACAATTGCTTTGCGGAAAATATGATTCTTAGAGATAATAAGAAAAATTAAAAATCCTCGTGCAGTACAGTATACGTGATAGAAGTGAATACTTCTTTACCGATCCGTTGAGAGAGTGAGGGATAAATGGGAGAGTGAGATGTATTGATTGATGATAACTGAAGTGTGACACATATGTTCGTGATTCTAAATGGTGTAGATTTCTCGAGAATATAGCATCAATCGTTGTTCCTGATTTAGTCCTGGCAATGTTCCGGTCGTTATTCATAACTAAACCGAAATTCTCACGAAGGAAGTGAAGTAGTGGCCAGGACGCATCCTCCGTAAAAAGATCATCATCCATTTGTATCAGATTCGAAAGCCCAATGAAGATATATCCAGCAGGATATGCATAAGTAATATTGTATTCTGGTTAATTCCGATTCTGTCGCGATCGTTTATAAATTATATCAAAATTGCTTTCCGCTTTGAAACACTCGTGGAGGATCGTTGCCCAAGTCAAAGGTGCATTCGCTATCTCTGTTTCTCATTGTCTCTGTCTCTATCTGTGTCTGTATCGCTGTGTGTCTCTCTGTATCTGTCATGTCTCTGTATCTCTGTTTCCAATGCTCTCGTTGGTGTTGTTCGCATAGCTCCGGTTATGCTGACAGGCAACTCTTAGTACTGGGCATAGCTTGAGTTATATATATCCTGCACTACTCCAGTGGTGCCTGAATAAACTACTGCCGCACCTGGCTGGGATGTTTAGGATGTGCTTAGCACACCTCTACATCCCAAAGACATTGAGAGAAGTAAAAGTATTGTTCATACCAAAAGCAGGGAGGATGGACTATGCTGTTATTTGTTGACTCTTGCGCCACCAAACAACAGCTACATAGGCCAGTGTATACTCACAGGAACACCCTGGGTTGCAATCCCCAGGTTTTCCCTACGGTTCTGCGACACTGTTCATATGATATGTAGGCCTTATTTATTCTTCTTTCGAGGTGAATATATCAGTTTAGTTTAGCATCGAAGGTTACCACCAAGTATTTTACCTATGGTGCAAAAATTAATGCTCTGTTTAGGAGAATGGGTGCTCTCATTGGCTCCAGTTATATTTTTCTTGTGAAGTACCATTTCCGTCTTCCTGGGTTTGACGGATGGGGCATGCTCCTCACACCAATTTTGGATTGTTCTAAGGGCGATCTGCATTCTCTCTGGTAGAGGGATCCTTCGAATTTTCCATTAAGCAGTATCGTCACGTTATTTGCGTATGCAATTGTATAGAATCCTTCCACGTTGAAGTGGATTAGCAGGCTGTCAAGAACCAGATTCCATAGCAATGGTGATAAAACACCTCCCTGCGGACAGCCTTTCGCAACCAGTCCTCTTATGACAGTGTCTCCTGCACTGATTTGTATTGCTCTTTTAGAGAGCATGTTGAATATCCAGCTGCCCACAATATGAGGAACGTTCGTATGTTATAGGGCTGCTGTAATTTTAGGAAATGTGGTTTTGTCAAATGCGCCTTCTATATCTATGAAGACACCCAGGGTGTCGGTGGATTTTCCTGGTGTGTATGTATGTTGGTTGGGGTGCACAGGATTGTTAGTCAATGTTACATCCCTCAGATATCGCTCACATAGCTTCTGGATCGTCTTCAGTAGAACTGAAGTTATGCTAATAGGACGGTATGGTTTGGGGGTGGAATAGTCCATCCTCCCTGCTTTTGGTATGAACAATAATTTTACTTCTCTTAATGTCTTTGGGATGTAGAGGTGTGCTAAGCACATACTAAACCAGCCAGGTGCGGCAGTAGTTTATACAGGCACCACTGGAGTACCTAGGCCGTCAATGCCCTGCGATTTAAATGGGGAGATGTATTAGCCACTTGATTCTGTCTTCACTTAGTATTTGGTGGAGGTTTGCCAGTCCAAATTTGTTGGTTGAGTGTCGACTTTTTTTCTACATTTGGCCATTCCCTTCGATCTGTTGTGATAAGTAATATGTTATATTTGACTTGGGTATCCTTTATCGCCTATTGTGATTATGATTAATTAATTATTATTTCCGTTATTATTATTATTATTATTATTATTATATTTAGAAGGCAGCAGAACTGACGTGAAATATTGTTTCAGATCCAAACCTATAGAAGAAGCCAAGATGTACCTAACGAGATCATCTAAAAGTCCAATGAGAACGTGCATTAAGATTGTTTTCAAGAACTGAAAAATTGTCCTTAAAATGTGTTAATTATATAGAAACTATAAGTAATAAAAAGTCATATCTCTTGTTTAAATTATAAATAAATGTTACAATACGCAAATAAAACAGATAATATTTAAGGCTTATTGATGTAGAACGATAAATTAATTATTTACATAATTACGTTTTAAGTGTACTTGAAAGAGTATCTTTATTGTGATTTTAACCATGAGATTATATAATTAATATAAATAAGTTGGCTGGAAACATATTGCAATTTTATTTTTCACTGAGACAGCTAGGTCTACTCATTTTGCAGCATTCTATTCCTCTTAATAGTCTACACATTTCATATTCCATACTTAATAATGCCTGTTTGATACTCCACACATTCTCCTTTATACACTAAAGAACTTAATAATAGAGTAATGCTGGAACGACTAAACTCTTTTCAGTTGATATTTCTTAAAAATAGGGTGGCAGTCTTTTTGATGTCGGTTGTGGACTGGTTGTGGAGATTCTATTGCGTGAATATGTTGGACCAATAAATTTCTCACCGTTATGCTACTCGTAATACACGCTATTAAGCCTGCCTAGTATTGGGTGTGAGGGCTATTTAAGTAAAACACACTGTAACTAGTGGACTAGATTTAATGATAGAATAAATAGCATCTTGAGACCATCTAGTAAACGGGAAGTGTCTAGTAGGTATATATTGGTTTTGGAGAACTGTTTATAAATATAGTAATCATGCCTAGAAGAAAGAACCTTTAGATAAAAAGGGATTGGATGCTTGAGGTACTGCTCGCAGAGTATAAATAGTCATATCGTTATTGTCATTACATTGCATTGTCATTACATTACATTGTTTTATTTAGGTATGGAAAATACTTCTGGGCGCAACTCATCCCCATCTCAACCCATCCCATGAAAATTGTAGGTGACCGCAACAGATCTGCTACTGTCGGCATGCATCACAATATACCATTAGATACATCTTTATGTTTACTTTACAAATAATAAGTAGTTCATTTGTTGATTGGTACTTTGTATAGTTCTAATAAAAGAATATACGAATTTCATATACTTTCCTTTTGTGTCTGATATTACAACTAGTTCAACATGTGGCAGAAAGTTGAACTAAATACGAAATAAGAAACCAATAAATATACCTATCGTAAGTAAGTGATAAGAGAAAATGCGGGGTCATATTCGATAATTTCTATTGCAATTTTCTTAACATTATCTTGCTTCATTTTTAAAAAAACTAGCAATACAAAATTTGGCGATTTATATGTAACACATATAATATTTAATTATATTTAATAAGTGATTACGAAAAAAATTTTTGGAAATAACTTAAGTATTTTTTACCAAAAAAAAACAGGCTGTCCAAAAATAGGGTTTTTTAAATTTGCACCAGTGGCGTTCGTACAGGGTCTGGACTGAATATTTTTGAAGAAATAAGTGGTACGTCACTGTTTGTGACCCACAAATTATTTTTTGTTTAGTTCTCCAGATTGATAAAAGAAATTGCCTATAAAGCCGGTGTAGACAAAAAAATACATCCCAAGGCACGCCCACAAATCAATTAATGATTCCGTATATAACAGGAGTAGGGTTGGTTGTTCCGCAGGAAACAAAAAATATGAATGCAGTTATGAAAGAGTAACAAGTTGCTTGTTTTAATATTGAAAATACTACTGGGCGCGTTTTATAGGGATCCGTCTCACGAAAAATGTATGCGACCTCGAGAGATCTGTCGGGGTCACGTGGTATAATATATATATTCGCGAACAACCACCTAAAATAGCTTTATATGTAACCAGTTGGGAAAAGTATTATTTTGTGTACGATGCAGATTTCTGCGGAACGAGGGCTTACGAGTTATATTTTTTGTGGGACGATACTGCAAAACATCATTTTTATTTTAATAATTAATATGTACCCTGTGTTACAAACCCGAGAGGTACCACCCAATCTTCTATCAACGCCACACGCCTGATCAAATGGAGGTTTTTCGATAACATGAGTCTGGTAAGAGGTTTCTCAACGACATATGTTTTTTTGGGGTGCTGAACACGAATCTGAAGTTTGCTGCCTGTAGAAAATCGCAAGTTTTTTAGGTGTTTCGCTCATATACAGCAAACGACTCAACGTATGAAATATATGACATTCAAAGTTGAAGAGCATTCAATTCTGCTTCGAATGACACTGCTAACTTCTAAATTAGACGGATTTATAAGGTTGTCATCTTCAGTCGAAAGAAGGTAATTTTTACCAACTTTTGGGAAAACTGAAATAAACTCATTTTTAGACGTCTGCCTGAAAGCAGCCTCTCTACGTGAATAACTCGCGACATATCAATTATAATATTATAACAAAAAGTATTAAAGTGGTAAAGTAGTAATATTTAACATTTAAAGTGGTAACTTTAAAGTATTTTATTTATGACATAAATAAAATACTCTTGAAGAAGGCCCAAAAAAGGGACCGAAACGTTAAGGATATGTATATATATATATATATATATATATATATATATATATATATATATATATATATATATATATATATATATATATATATATATATATATATATATTTTGTGAAAAGTAATCTTGGGTTTGTAGCATTTCATTACATAGAATTCTATGTAATGAAATGCTACAAACCCAAGATTACTTTTCACAAAATAAATATGAATAGCAAAGAATTTCAAAGCTAATATATATATATATATATATATATATATATATATATATATATATATATATATATATATATATATATATATATATAAACTGCTGTTCAAAATTATCGCACCACATTAATATTTGCTAAAATTTTAGGTCTCATAACTTTGACAATTGATGAAAACATGCCGTCGACGACCAGTCGTAAGATTCTTTAGTAAATGCAAGAAACAAAGTCCAGCTGATATCAATTCTATCCGCGAAGCTAAAGGACGCTAACATGAATGTTCGACAAGGAATAGGAGATGCTGATATCTTGATAGTTTCATCGGCGCTATCGAAGTCTCTAGAAGGCAGTTCGGTAACTGTTGTCGCAAATGATACCGATATTTTGGTTGCTCTGATTGCTTTAGCTGACAACAACAATTCTCTGTGTTTCCTACAATCTGCAAATGTTAAGATACCACTAAATATGTTTAACCTTCAACAACTGCAAACTAGTCTTGGCTATGTGAATGACGTTATTTTATTTCTAGATGTCTCCACTGCTTCAGATAACAACAGGTGCAATATTCGCTAAGGGAAATTAACTCACACGGTTTTAAAATCCCATCCAGAACTGTGTAGAAAAGTTAAACATTTCTATCAACCGTAGGCAGCCCGAGACGATGCTGCATCAGCTGAAGTAGAATTGCTGCTCGTACTATCCAATTCCAAGAGCTGCACCAACTTAACTTAAATGAGTTGCGGTACTTCATGTACAGCAAAAGGATCGGCTCAACACAGAAGAGAAAGAGTGCACTAGATCTATCCAACTTTCCACCAATAAGTGATGCAGCAAAGCAAAACACTTTTTGTGTATTTACAGTGCAAGATTCGTTGGGTAATGAAATGGTGCCTACTGAGTGGGGATGGCAGAAAATAAATGGCACCCTAGTTCCTGTCTGTAGTGAATTGCTTCTTGTACCAGATGTGTGTCTGTGCAGGATAACAGGTCTTAACTGTACTTCTATGTGCGACCTTCGCAGAAGAACCTCATGCAATAATATACCTGTCGTGGCAGACGAACTAGACGATCCATGCATCAGTCAGGAAGATGATGGTGACGATGGCCTTATCGTAAGAGTAGAGGTATTATAATTATGTGAATTTTCTATTGAAGGTAATAAAATGTTACTTTGATAACGATAAATTTCTTTTAAAATGTTCCAGGCTTGATGGGACCAACCGATTATATCCTAAAGGAATTATTTTTGTTTTGTACATTCTATTTGTGTTATTTTGTTACAAAATGTGCAATTATAATTATTTTTAAACATTATATGTTTAACACACCTTTTTAAATATACTCTTTTAAATATTAATTCTGCAAGCGTTAGAGTAAAAGCGAAGTTAGATTAAACTCGCTTCTCAAAGTATTTACTACGCGTATACCCTAACGTAGTAGCTAATTAATAAATTCGGTCACTTTTGACCTTATTGACTAGATCAAAATGGAGCTCCAGCCAGATCTCTAGAGACTTTTCATTCATTAGTATGGGACATTAAGTGAACACTTTCTGCCAAAAATTAGCTTGCAAGGAATTTGTTTAGGGTTGGAACTTAATTTTTCTGTGCATAATATAACTTCTCTATAGCACCAGTAAGTGCTTGAGTGTATTGTGGGTCGTATACATTTATGCCACCAACGAATTATTCTCATTATTTTTATATACCTATGGCATATATATATATATATATATATATATATATATATATATATATATATATATATATATATATATATATATATATATATATATATATATATATACACACATATATATATATATATATATATATATATATATATATATATATATATATATATATATATATATATATATATATATATATATATATATATATATATATATATATATATATATATATATATATATATATATATATATATATATATATATATATATATATATATATATATATATATATATATATACATATATATATATATATATATATATATATATATATATATATATATATATATATATATATATATATATATATATATATATATATATATATATATATATATATACATATATATATATATATATATATATATATATATATATATATATATTGGTTTTTCTATCTTTGCCAGACCCGTGCCACTTTACAGACCACCACAGACCCACTTGAAATATTAACATTTCGGGAATATATATGTTACTTATACAAACATTTTAACATTACAATACTTGACAACACGAGAGGGGTAGAATTAAACAAACTTTTGGAAAAAAAAACATTTTATCAACGTTAGCAAACCCTTCTTACAACACAGTCTTGTCAGTCCCGCTGTATATAAAATATCGCGTATTCCCGACGCCGTCCGTCCCAGCCACGTTGCCACATATTTTAGTTCTCTACGCATAACTACAGAGTACCTCTCTGTGGCCTGCGGCATAACGATAATGTGCTTCCCGCGTAAATAGTCTTCAAGTAGGTTATGTACAAGTGATAACGACTTTAACAAGCTTCGACATCGACTTTAAATGTTACTTTATTTTGTGAAAAAATGTTGACCCGTAGTGCCAGAATTCTTCAAATGATAAAAACATCTAAAAAAGGTAGGTGAACTGATAAAAATTTAAATACAGCATCTCAAGCTTTCATTTTTCATTTATATATTATAATGTTATGTTATGTCTATGTTTCATTATAAAACGTGTACCTATACTTTAAAAACTTAATAGGTACTTTATTTACGGATTGTTAGTTTTTTTATTATTAGTTTAAGAAGTTAAGTACTTATAGTGAGATAACTAACGGCCGCGAGTAAATCATGCCAGGGGCGCATCGAGGACACCGCGCTAAATATATGATAAATGATATATATTATCTTTTATTTAGCTATTTGGTAGTAACCAAAACAGTAGCACTAATAAATTAGTAGCAGCAATATTTAATATTTCACTGAACATACAGCACTGCATACTACCTATATAACATTTTCTAGACAGTTTCTGCAATGCGATGGAGTCCAAATATGTTATATGTAATAAATGTATTACATGTATATGTATAAATTGTATCTTCTGCAGATGTCTTCATATACCTAGTAGTCCAATAAAATTAAGTGAATTTTAAGCCCAACTGAAAACTAATTTGGGACAAGCTGATTTAAGCATGATTGCGTTCCCTAGGGGATACTTTTATATGACTTAGTCACCAGTGATTCCCCGAGCCAAACTACCCCAAAACCACCCCCAATAAGATATTTTTTTTGCGATTTTCTCAAAAACGTTAACTTCTCGACAAAACTTCAAGATACATTTTTCGTAGAGCATAAAACTCCCTATCCAATGGTACAGGTATATAGCATAAATTCGAGTAATTGCAAAGCCCTCTCTACAGCCTTTTGAAAATAAATAAAAAAATTTTATAAAATTTTTAAAAATTTTATAAAAAAATTTGTAAAAAAATAAAAAAAAAATTAATTCGATTTCACAAGTTCTGACCAATATTTTAAAACTACAATAACACTACTTAAGCTTTATTGTATTTTTATCATATCTGTGGCATTTACGTAATTAGCAGTTATTTTTTATGAATACTATTAGCTATATTTATCTTTAAAAATGATTTTAAGCTTGGGAATATCCTGCCAGTTTGCATATCCAGGTAATAAATAAATAAAAAAAATCATCTATAAAGCATTAACATCATTAACAAACTTTATAAAAATTAACAAAAATAAAAATATTGAAAAAAAACATATATTTCATTAGAGGTAAATTAAATATTAAACAAAATTTACTAAAAATCTTCATCTTCAACTAAAGATGCATCTCTACAGTGCGTTTTAAAAAGAACTTACAGTGCATTTTAAAAACAACAAAACTTCTATTTTTAGCTATATTGTAGATGTATGATACGCTAGATACGGACCTGGAATGTACGATTTACTCGCGCGATGTCTAGAGAACTTCAGAAAATTAAAAATATTTTATTTTAGTACTTAAGTCACTTTAAGATTTTTTAACTGTCTGAAATGCCTTTATATCAAATTTTGAAAACATTTAATGAAAATAAAGTTTAAGAGCAGAGCAAAAAAAATTATTGTTCAATTCTAAAACTCAATACATTTCTCGGACAGTCAGTTCTGAACGTGGATCTTTAAAGCAGAGGAAAAAAAATTTTGTTGGTTTACAGACAACAGCATTTCTGAAACTCAATACATTTCTCGGACAGTCAGTTCTGAACGTGGATCTTTAAAATGCACTCATAATGAAGACTCTATGGACGAAAATGAAACTGACTACATTTCTCCATCAGTCGGTTCCGAACATGGATCTATAAGAGAATATGAAACTGAGTACATTTCTTCATCAATCGGTTTTGGACATAAATCCTTAAATTTGGGTATTGATAAACTCACTACAGGAGAACAGGAACCTGACCACATTTCCCCGCCCGTCAATGCCCAACATAACTCTATAGGAGAAAATGCAACTGAGTATATTTCTCCATCAATTAGTTCCGAACGTGGATCGTCAAAGTTGGCAATTGATAAACAGACTACAAATGAATTTAAAGATCGCAACCAAAATATTTTTTTAGATATACCAATTGCCACTAAATTAATTTCTTCGGTTAGTATTAAATGATATATGTATAAACAAAACAAAAAATTACAATATAATATTTTTTGTCACTTAGCGGGAAGCAAAACATTTTAAATATTAGGTATTATTAAATGAGTACTCCATTGTTATTTTATTTTAGCTAATTGATCCATCACCTATTATAACACTACAAGAAAAAATAGAGTGTTTTTTGAGTAGTTTACCGTCATCTCCTCAAAATAATAATGATAATATTGAGCCATTTTTAAATAAAATTAGTGAAGACCGAGAAAAAGTAAAGAAAAGCCTATTTAACGACATACCCACAGATTCAGACGTTCAGGTGAGAAAATATAGTTTGTGATCTATTTTAATGGAAGTTTAGCAATCTCGATTTCCTTTTCAAATTGTCATATTAATGTTTAATTTTTTTAAAGGTGACTGATGATAAAGAAGATAAAGATCAGCAAAAAATATGTAATGATCAATACTCTGAGCAAACCTTTACTGACTTCATATCATCGGGTAGTGATTACATACCATCAGAAAGCAGCCATTCATCCTTTTCAGACAACGATTCAGAAAATACACAGACATGTGTGAAACCTCAAATAAAAAAGATCACCAACAAAACAATACATAATAATTTTGTTCTTCAGAAGTTTAATGGTCAAGACTATAACTATAATAATGAATATTTAGTATCATCAGAAAATGGATCTGAACCAAAAAAAAAATTAAAACGGTTCAAATCTAATTCTAATGACGATAATCATATTGTAATTCCCTCCCTTCAAACAGAAAATGAACCGAAAACAAGCGAGAAAAGTGGCGTTAAGGTGATTTTTTGTAAATGTTAGCTTAAATGAATTGTGATAATTTTCAAAAAGAATAACTTACTAAGTAGTATTTTACATAAACATTTATCAAAGTTCCAACTGTTTTGAAATAAAGGCAGTAAGAAGTAAAATGTGAAATGTAACACAAATTTTTACTTTTATTTTTTGGTTCTGCGTTCTGCTAATTCCTTTAGTGGCAAATTAGATAATTAAATTATTGTAAAACCAAAATGCTTTTCTGAGTTTACATTTGACATTTCGCCTTTCTTCAACAACGTTGACCTGGTCAGGATCTAATTAAAACTGTTTAACTTATTATCCATTTTAAATTATTAAAATGGACTGCCAACTGTGCCCTAAAAATCAGTTTGCTTTATGTGGTTATTTAAGTTTAGACTACGAATTTCATTTAAAATAGCAAAATTTAATATATGTATTTATCTCACTTGCTTATTTTAGGTTAGTGCAAGTACTCCATCAAACTTATTCACACTTTGCCCATTTTCTGGCGACAAAGACTTATGCCCATTTTGTTTCGAGCAAGTAGGTCATTTTTCAAGACATTTGTTTCGTCATCATTCCGAAGAAGAAACAGTAAAAAGGATTTTAGATATGCCACTTAAAAGTAACGACAGGAGATCTGCCATTGTGTTATTAAGGCGAAAAGGAAATTTCATGCTACGAAAAGAAAAAAATATAATTAAACCAACACGTAAAATTCCATTTAATGAGGAGGATGAAAATAACAAAGAAAATTACTCAATATGTGTAAACTGCTTTGGCAATTTTAAAAATTCTTATCTTTGGAGGCATCGAAAGATATGTAAATCTAAACAAGAAAACTTGAACATAAAATCCAGACATTACTATCGATCGGAATCACAAACATTTTTGGTGGCCACAGGTTTGCTGGGTAATTTTATAAACAAGAGCCGAATTTTGCAAGTGTTTAATATGATGAGAGCTGATAATATTGGGTTAGCTACTAGATCTGATTCTTTGATATGCTTGTATGGAGAATCACTTCTAGGAAAACATAAAAGACGACAAATAATTGTTGCAGTTTCACAGAAAATGCGTAAAATGGCAAAGCTTAAAATAACTTTAACAAAATCGACAACAGTCTCTACTTTTATGGACATTCTAAAACCAGAAATGTACGATTATATTATTGCCGCAACGAAAGCAATTGCTGGATTTGACCCGGAAAATCTAACTTTTAAATCTCCATCGCTAGGACTTCACATGGGCACTGATCTAAAATTTATGTGTGATGTTGCCAAAAAGGCCATTATTACAAAAAACCCTTTATTTGATTTTAATAAAAACCGAAATGAGAAATTGATTGAAATTAATGCATTGCGAGATATGATTGTATCGCATTGGTGTAATGACGTTTCAAGCTTAGCCAACAAAGTATTGTATGAGAAAAAAGTTGCAAGACCACAACTTTTGCCATTAACCGAGGACGTAAAAACGTTTAATTTGTTTACTTCAACAATGGCGGAAAATGCATATCAATCGTTATTAAATACAGAAAATATTCTAGAAAATTATCGAACGTTAGCTCAGTGTACTTTGGCATTGCTTTTAATTTTTAACCGTAAAAGAATCGGAGAAATACAATATTTAGATATACAAACCTATGAACAAACATTCTCTGTAGTAAATCAAGATGAATTATTGTCTTGCCTTACAGAATTTGAAAAGAGCATGAGTAGTTCATTTAAACGTGTAGTAGTGTTTGGAAAGGGAAGTAAGCCCGTTCCAATTTTATTCACACGGCGATTAGAAAAATTTACGGATTATTTAATACATATTCGAAGAACAACGGATATTGTACCTAAAACAAATAAATACATTTTTGCCAGTCCTCACTCGGACAGATGGATGGCTGGAACTTCTGTATTAAGAAAACTATCAAAGGACTGTGGTGCCAAACATCCAGAACTATTGACCAGTACCAGATTCCGAAAACAGATTGCCACCATTTTACAAATTATGAGTCTAGAAAAAGATGAGATGCATCAAATTGCAAAATTTATGGGACACACTGAAAAGACTCACTTGGAATTTTACAGGTGTGATCACTATTAAAAACTTTAAGATATTTACATTTTAACATAGTGTTTAGTTACTTGTGTATTAATAGCGCAAAATAAATCATTCTTGATTGTGATAGAAAGTTGCGACAAATAGCGAGATTTTTAATGTAGTTGTAGAAAAATAGTATATGTATTATGATACAAGTTTCTAAGTAAGCCTTTAAAGCACTTATGTGTATTAAACGCTATTTTTTATTATACATGCATCAGCTTTTGGGCTAAATAAAGCCACGAATTAAAATAAAATCAATACAATTTTCGTCAAATTTAATACATTTATACAAAGTAGGCCGCTTTATTTAACTTAGCAAATAAATATGACATAATTTGACAAATAAAATATTTAGTTAATTGCAGTTGTTGCCCAGCAATCTTTAAAACACGGGGTGCTTTAATGTGTTTATGTACGCTTTTTAGTTTTTTTTAAATAAGAATTATGATGTCGGTATAATAAAAAAAATTTTTCTAATAAAATTTGTATTGTTATGTAATAAATAATCAATTTAAATTTATTTCAGACTTTCAGAAGATTTGTATCAGACAGCTAAAGTGGCAAAACTATTACTTCTATTAAATGCGGGGAAGGGTAATGAATTTAAAGG